>JAJJHT010014385.1:816068-832275 GCA_021223865.1 Drosophila pandora | reverse complement strand
CCGACATCTACAAATTTAAAAGGCAGTTTTCGCGCATGGAGGGACAATTACAAATTACAAATTACAAATTACGAATTACGAATTGAGATTCCATTACAAAGCATCAAAGAGCAAGAGTACTCGAATTTCTATATAGTTTCGCTTTAAAAAAAAAATAGTTATAATATAATGAAAAAAAAAATAAAGAATCTGAACATCGAGATTAGAGTTCTGTTTACAGTTTTCATTTCGTTTTTTCCAGCTACCTCCCGCACTTTCTTTTTGGGGGATAAGCTTAGATAGTGAGCTTAGGACTATTAAAAAAAAAATTAATATAATATATATATTCATATATATATATATGTATATGCATGCTTGCGTTTACAGTTAAAGTTTAGAGTACGAGTACCGTTATTAGCTTAGGAAATAAGTGTTAGTAAGTGTTCATAGTGTTTCTGCGCAAGGAGAAGAGAGTTCCCAACCCCGGGCCTTTTAAGCTATATATCCATTATGTCATCCTCCTCCGTAGATCCTTGCTCTAACTGTTTATATATATATCCTTCTAACGTTAGGTGTATATTTGTTGCCGCTAGGCTGGTGCATATGTATCCGTTTTTAGTCCTTTATATGTATGATCCTTCTCCCTTGTCTTCTGAGGCTATGTACAGTGGGCTTTGTGGCATTTGTTACCTATTTGATCCTCTGATGGTCCGGCGTGCTCTTCAGTATATCCGGCTGATGGTGCTGCTGCTGCTGTTGCTGGTGGTGGTGCAGGTGGTGCGGATGATGGTGGCCGGAGCTCAGGGTGCCGGGATGGCTGCCACCGCCGCCGGCATGGTGGGAGCTGCTCAGAGTGTGCGAGTGATTCGAATTCAACGTGTGCGTGGCGTGCGAGTTGAGGGTGTTGTGGGCCGTGGTGGTGGCGTTGGTGGAGAATCCGGTGCCCACACCCCCGGCCACTGTGGCTCCACTGCCGCCTCCGGCCGTGGTCGGGCGCTGGGACGTCCGCAGCGAGCGGTGCGATCCGTTCCGGGTCAGGGAGTTCATCTGGGGAGTACCCGGCACCGTGTGTCCTAAAGCGTTCATGTAGTCGGCGATGAGCAGTGTGATTTCCAGGATCTTGGGCTTGCTCATGGCGAACAGAAGCTTCTGCTCGCAGCCACCGCCATCGTCGTGCGACACCACCAGCATAAAGTCATCCTGGCAGCCGCCGAACGTCATCACCGAGCTGTAGGGATACCGCGCCACCGGCGCCATGGTCGACAGCTCCAGGACGTTCAGCGCATCCTCGGCCACGGCCAGCCAGGCCACCGGCGAAGTGCCTGCCGAGGATGTCTCGCTCTGGCGCGGCTTGGCCTGGAACAGGCAGGCTCCGAAGTACGGCCACTTCCGGCAGCAGGTCAGGTATATGCGCACGCAGTCCAGCGTGGAGCGTCCCTTGAGCAGCATCCACTTGGACACCAGCAGTTCCTGGACATCCTTCAGCTGCTCAGCGCCCAGGGCGTCCCGGTAGCGGTACGGATAGAACTTGTCCAGTCCCTTGAGGCCCACGCCAACGTCCCGCGACTTCTCCAGCGAATAGTCGCCCATATCGATCTGCGACATCAGGGAGGCCAGCTCCAGGGCCAGTTCCCTGGAGAGGGGGAAGCGTCCCTGGACGATCTGGGCATTGGTCTGGTAGCACAGCAACAGCCGCTCCTTGTCCGTCTCGCACTTGATGGTGTGCTTCCAGTAGAGGCGGTTCTTGTAGCTCAGCTGGATGACCCTAGAGTTCTCGAACTTTCCGGATCCCTTCTCCCTCAGCGCCGTCTCCCACTTGCTGATCACGTCGCACAGCTTGGCCAGCGGCTCCAGATAATGCTCCAGATCCTTCTCAATAGGATCATCGCTGAACAGGCAGAAGCCATTGGTGGCATCTCGGGTGCCCAGTTCGTGGGCCAAGGTGGCCTGGAACTCCTCAATCGTTGTCGAACCATCAAAGGACACCACCTATGGGGGAAAGGACATTAAAGTATGAGATTATTGAAGTGAAAGGTTAAGGAGACAGAAGAGAATCCTACCTGGTAGGTGGAGTTCATCATGTGCACGGGAATCGCATGTGGCAGTGAATGGTGATAGGGATTCTTGAGCAATATCGATAGCACCTCCATCCGAGAGGGTTTCGTCTCCCGGCCACCGTTCTTCAGGGTCCTCTCCAGAGCCCTCTCGCAGTAGGCGGCGTACTTGCCCGTTTCCGTCTTACTGTCCGCATTCCGGGACAAGTGGAGCTTGAGGTACCAGAGCAGTCGGCTCGAACGGGGAACGAATAGGGACACGGCCAGGGCCAGGAGTTGCCAGCCCTGAACGAAGCTGTAGGCGGGCGGGTTGCTTTTGCAGTCGATAATGGGCGTGGCAGCTGGAGCCTACGAATCGGATATCACATGATTAGACATCAAAGGATCAAGTTTAGGGAGAAACTTTTAAGAGAATGGAGTTAGTAGATGTGAGGTTAGGAGAGAGAGAGAGAGTTAACTACGTGACTACTTAAATCGAACGCAACTGTACTCGCACAACACACACAGACAGAGAGAGAGAGTGAGAGAGTGTTGGTAAACGGTATGTTGAATTAGTGAGACCATAAATTTCCCCGCATACCTGTATGGAGGTGGGCGAACTGCCGTTGGCTTGGGCGTGGCCCGCCTGTTGGGTATCACAGGTGAACAGGCTTTGGGTGGCGCACAACAGTAGTTGCTGTAAATTTCGCGATGTCATTCGGTTCAGTTCGGTTCGGTTCGGTTTTGGTACAGTGTTGAAAAACGTATGTTCACGAAACACATTCGAATACGTAACGCAACGCAACGCAACGCAATGCAACAAAATGATGTAGAAGAGAAGAAGAAGCCAGAGAACATATTCGGATCAATTTTTGTTGTTCGACTCATCATTAATTATCAGTGTGTGTTTTTGGTTTTATATTTTTTGTTTTTTTTTTAATCTTTAGTGATGAATGTTGTTTTCTGTTTGCAGTGTTCTTTTGTAACGTTTAACGCTTCGTAATGTTCGTTAAAAAAAGCAATAATGCGACAAAGAATAACGATATAACGAGACATAGAGGAATATATAGCACATCCAAGCGAATTAAGAAAATAAATTGAAGCACTTAACAGAAGAGTATAACGAAATGTATGCAAACACATTTACCAACACGGTTTTGCGATCACTCCGCCAGTGCTGGTAAATGCAATAGTCTCAAGGGCGAAGAGAATACACTGAGCTTTAAAAATATTTATAAGCTGCTGCGTAACTTGGTGTTATGTTTGTTGATTGGTGGTTTGGTGATTCATTCTAGTGGTGTTTTATTTATTTATTTTTGTTTAAATTTACAGCAAATACTTCTTACAATGAGCTGTAGTTGTTGTCGTTTTTTTGCACGTTTGATGATTAATTACAATTATAGATACACATAGAGTTATACAGATATGTATTGAAAGCTATATGTACATACAGGATACATGTCTGACAGTTATGGGGGAAATTTTTTGTCTGTTCTCTACGAAACAAAACTCAAGAAGTACTTGAACTCAAAAATAAATCAAAAACCAATCGAAATATGGTTATTTATGAGGTTAGATGAGCATGCTGTGATGATATATTATTGGTTAGTGTTTGGGTATATATAGTTTATTCGATATTATATATTTTGTGGATTATTCATGTTATTTTCGAAAGCGTTCGTAAGCTTGTATCTTAAAGCAAAGCCTTTATTCGTTTTAGGTTATGATCGCAAAGAAAAGAATACCTATGGAGACTCGGGTGGTGACTGTACCTTTTCGAGTACAGTTTACCCAACAGCTTGGACGCTCTTTTGTTCTTGGGCTGTTCTTGCAATTTGTTAGTGGGACTTGAAAGGGAAGGGAGATTAGGGGGAGATGCTACATCAAAAAAACCAAAAAACAAGGACATTCAACTAAACACAATTGTTGGGGATGCAGGGATTTCTTTTTATCCATTAGAGGAGGTTAATAAGGTACAATGGGGACAGTGGGGAGAGTGGGGACATAAGAAGCTTTGCAACTGAAAAACTTACGCGCGTTTGCTTGCCCAGCTTCTTGTTTACCTGGACGCCGACACTGAGCTTCTGGCCCATGTGCCGGGAGGTCTGCTTGATCAGGATGCAGATCATCTCCGTCTGTAACTCGGGCATGTCCAGGGCGTGCTGGAGGGCGTTCTGGGCCAACACAACATGGTAGTCGATGCCGGGCTGGTTCACCGCCACCGACATGAACAACTGGATGCTCTAAAGGGGTTTTAAGATTTGGTCTCAGAAACTATTATTACAAGAGTGGGCTAATTAATCTCACCTTGAAGAGCTTGATGGCCTCCGGCTGCATTGTCTCCGTGTGCATGGACGAAAGCGGTGCCGTGATGGTGTCTTTGGTGTGCAGTAGTATGGGATGACGCCACAGAACGCAGTCTACAAATAAAAAAGAGTTATAAGCAGATCTTCAGAAGAAAGAGAAAAGGTAAACCCACTTGGATCGCCGTCGGTTTCCATGAGCTTCTGGACAAGCTGTTCGTACTGGGTGCCAGCACTAGGACCTCCTCCAGAGACCACCGTGAGATGGTAGAGCCAGTTATCCCTTTCCGGTTTGCCGGAGAGGATCAGATAGGTCGGTCCCTGATGGGCCGGATAGATGGCAACCGTCAGCCGGGCCTGATCCTGGGCAGCATCCTCGCGCTCCTCGGAATCCGAATCGGAAACATGCTCCACCTCCTCCACTCGAGCATCCCGCATGTTTATCTGACCGAGGGGATTCTAAAAGGAGTTTATAAAACTAATTAGTATAAGTTTTCAGCATGGATATCAAGAAATACTCACCGTTTCGGCTGGGGCCTTGAAATAGAGGAACATCTTGCCGAGGAGAACGCACCAACACTTCTTGGCATGGCCGTTCTTCACCTTGGTGACCCAACCCTGCACCGTGGGCTTCTGGTCGTCGCGGCTCAATAGCAGCTTGGTGGCATTCCTCCGCTGCACGTTCTGCAGCACCCGGATCCAGTCGTCCATGGTGGCGTGCGAGTCGGCCGTGAGGTAGTAGACCTTCTTCCCGGTGTCGATCTCGAAGGTGGAGGCTCCCT
This sequence comes from Drosophila pandora, assembly GCA_021223865.1. NCBI lineage: Eukaryota > Metazoa > Arthropoda > Insecta > Diptera > Drosophilidae > Drosophila > Drosophila pandora. The sequence goes on along the minus strand of JAJJHT010014385.1, from coordinate 827,178 downwards.
CCGCCCGGTTGATGCGACAGGCCTCGTCCAGCTGGATCTGGCCCTGGGGCTTCCGTTGCACGTCGTGCTGGCTCTTCCAGTAGTTCAGAGACCCGTTCTTCAACACGAACCATCGCTTGCGCCACGTCTTCAGCTTGCCACCGAGCTTGGCTAGGTGGCCCATCTGGAAAGGAGGACCAAGTGGAGGGTTCAGGTTTAGTATAATCTATAAGGAAGGTGATGAACTTTGCCTCCTTCCGATAGACATAATTTCTCCAATATACATCCGATCGGAAAAAAGCATACAGTTCTATAATCAGAGATCCTAGAAGATCATTTCCTCATTAAAATTCTTTCTTAAATATGGTTCTCAATTTTTTCGAATTTTTCCAAGGGGTACCCCTTGAAAAATCTCAATTTCCGATGATCTCAACTTTGCCCCCTTCCGATACTCATAATTTCTCTAATATACATCCGATCAGAAAAAGGCATACAGTTCTATAATCAGAGATCCTAGAAGCTCATTTCCTCATTCAAAATATTCATTAAATATGGTTTTCAATTTTTTCGAATTTTTCCAAGGGGTACCCCTTGAAAAATCTCATTTTCCGATAATCTCAACTTTGCCTCCTTCCGATACTCATAACTTCTGTAATATACATCCGATCGGAAAAAGGCATACAGTTTTATAATCAGAGATCCTAGTAGCTTATTTCCCTATTCAAAATATTCCTTAAATATGGTTTTCAATTTTTTCGAATTTTTCCAAGGGGTACCCCTTGAAAAATCTCAATTTCCGATGATCTCAACTTTGCCCCCTTCCGATTCTCATAACTTCTCTAATATATATCCGATCGGAAAAAGGCATACAGTTCTATAATCAGAGATCTTAGAAGCTCATTTCCTCATTAAAAGTCTTTCTTAAATATGGTTTTCAATTTTTTCGAATTTTTCCAAGGGGTACCCCTTGAAAAATCTCAATTTCCGATAATCTCAACTTTGCCCCCTTCCGATTCTCATAACTTCTCTAATATATATCCGATCGGAAAAAGGCTTACAGTTCTATAATCAGAGATCCAAGAAGCTCATTTCCTCATTCAAAATATTCCCTAAATATGGTTTTCAATTTTTTCGAATTTTCCAAGCGGTACCCCTTGAAAAATCTCAATTTCCGATGATCCCAACTTTGCCCCCTTCCGATACTCATAACTTCTCTAATATATATCCGATCGGAAAAAGGCATACAGTTCTATAATCAGAGATCCTAGAAGCTCATTTCCTCATTCAAAATATTCATTAAATATGGTTTTCAATTTTTTCGAATTTTTCCAAGGGGTACCCCTTGAAAAATCGCATTTTCCGATAATCTCAACTTTGCCCCCTTCCGATACTCATAACTTCTCTAATATATATCCGATCGGGAAAAGGCATACAGTTCTATAATCAGAGATCCAAGAAGCTCATTTCCTCATTCAAAATATTCCCTAAATATGGTTTTAAATTTTTTCGAATTTTTCCAAGGGGTACCCCTTGAAAAATCTCAATTTCCGATGATCTCAACTTTGCCTCCTTCCGATACTCATAACTTCTGTAATATACATCCGATCGGAAAAAGGCTTACAGTTCTATAATCAGAGATCCTAGTAGCTCATTTCCCCATTCAAAATATTCCTTAAATATGGTTTTCAATTTTTTCGAATTTTTCCAAGGGGTACCCCTTGAAAAATCGCAATTTCCGATAATCTCAACTTTGCCCGCTTCCGATACTCATAACTTCTGTAATATATATCCGATCGGAAAAAGGCTTACAGTTCTATAATCAGAGATCCCAGTAGCTTATTTCCTCATTGAAAATATTCCTTAAATATGGTTTTCAATTTTTTCGAATTTTTTCAAGGGGGTACCCCTATTTTATACTATCCCATCCTATTTCTAGACAGAAAAGAAGCCATAGTTACCTTCTCCAGGGACTCGATCTTCTTGCTGGGCGAGTCGACGTAGGATTGGCGCATCAGGAGCGAGGGCATGGAGGCGTCCATGCAGGTCGACTCGGAGACGGCGTCCGGGGGCAGGGCGTAGTCGTCCGAGAGTCCTGATTCAAAGGAGAGATCTGAAATTACTGTGCCACGCATGTGCTGCAGGAGGGGGGCTGGGTGGTTGGGCAAGAGGGGGCCGTGGTTGCGCCTCGTGGGCGTGCGAGGGCGTGGCAGCGTATTCTGGCCATTCGATGGCGTCGCCAGCAGCGTCGTCTGGGCCCCTTGGAACGGGTGGTTGTGGTTGTGGTTGAGGTTGAGGTTGTGGTGGTTATTGTGGTTGTGGGGCAGAGTATGGTGGTGGTGATGGTGCGGAAGCGAGTGCGGTTGGAGATGCTGGCTGGTGGTGTGGGTGTTGGATGTGCGTGGTTGGAGTTGGACTAGAGGTCGGAGGTCAAAGGTTATGTGGTTATTCGGTCGGCGATGGTCGATTGATGGACAAAAGTGGTTAGAATCGCAAGTTGTTAGAGTTAGACTTTCTATAGAGCTTTCTAGATTCTACAAGAATCTTTTGGGGGGAGAAGCAGGCATTTCTAGAGAGGATTAAGGATGCAGTTAAGGAGGAACTTTACAAGGATCGTCTAGGATATGTGAGGATAGAGTTCAAGTGTTAGTAGTGTCAAGTGTTGTTACTTTTCTAGTGGACACTAGAGTCCTTCCAGGGACTTCCTCTCCAAGGAGGCTACGCTACGCCGGGTTGCACGCAGGGATCTAACAGGACCTAAAGGATCAGAGATCGGATCAGAGACCAACTTACCACGCGCCTTGGCGTTCTTGGGACTCTCCGAACCACTCCGCTTCGCCGGACTCAGGCTGGAGGAGGTCTTCAGGCTCTTCGAGGGACTCGAGGCACTGCCCGACGTCGAGGTCTCCGTGTTGTCCGTGCTGGAGGAGTTGTGCGAATGATGGGTGAGCATGACGGCATGATCCTCGCCATCGCTAGAGTCGTCACTGGAGTCGCCGGTGAAGGGCATCGACCGGATCTGGGAGGCCCGGCCCTTGACCGTGGCATAAACGGGCACGGATATATCACAGAAGCCGCCGCTGGCGGTTTGTTGCTGCCTCGACGGCGGTAATGGTGTGCCCGGCGTACTGCCCAGTGTTCCGTGTCCGTCTCCGGTGTTGTGGCCATGTCGCCGGCCATTCGAGAGACTCGTTCCAGTCCCTGTCCCAGTTTCTCCGGCTCCTCCTCCTGTGGTACCCTCCTGGATGTCCGGCTCCTGGCTGGTGGTGCTCTCCGCCGTGCTGGTGCCTCCGGTGCCGGCCAGTCCGTCGTTGGCCACCTGGTAGATCTTGGCTTCCCAGCTGGGGAAGCGATGCAGCGGCGGGGTGGGCGGACGTGGCACGCCCAGCTCACTGGTGGTCGTGGTGGTGGTGCTGGAGTTGCCGCCACTGGCCATCAGGGCCGGGTTGTTCTTCATCCAGGCGGGCAGCTTCTCGCAGGAGGGCGTATAGATCTCCGCATAGTCGTGGGCGGTGTCCGTGTCGGAGCTGTCGGGCCGGGCACCCGAGGATGTCACCGATCCAGGCGCCTTGCTGGAAATACTGGAGAGCGGCGCCAAAGTGAGCCCGTCGACGGCGGCCACCAGATTGCGTTCCAGCTCCTGCGGCTCCATCGAGAGATTCCTGCGGTGCTGGTGATGGGGATAGGAGCTGGTAAGGGGTCTGCCTATGATCTCCTGGGGATCGAGACTTTCGCTGCGTCGCCGGTGCTCGGGATTGGAGCCACCGACTCCCACGCCACTGCCGCCCGCAAAGTCCTGGACGTCCAAGCTCAGGCTATTCCGGACCGGACCGACGATGCTGTGGCGCTGCGACTGGTTGGCGATGTGGTTCTTGAGGAGCTCCAGCTGCTGGTTGCACTTGATGTTCTGCTCGCGGAGCAGTTGGTTCTGCTCCTCGAGGTCGCGGAGCTTGTTGTTCACCCACTCCTTGATCTTGGCCGCCTTGGCTTCGATTTGTCGGGCGTCGTGGAGTCTCAGCTGACGCTGCTCCTCCACCTGGATCTCCAGCGATGTGATGGTCTTCTCTGCCTCTTGGATGGGCGGTGTGGCGACTCCCGATCCTCCTCCTCCTACTCCTCCTCCTCCACCAACAGTTGGCAATCCCACTTGATGGCTGGGCGAACTGTTACTCCTGGGCTGCTCCTGGGGATGTGGATGCGGATGTGAGAGCTGGTGCTGGTGTTGGGGCTGCTGCTGCTGCTGCTGAGGTGGCGGTGGTTTGGGCCACTCACTCAGCCGCTGTTCCATAGCACGCACCTAAGGACGAGCGAGAAAAAAAAAGGATAAAAGGATACGGGTTAGTCTCGAGTTGGAAGAAAACTTTCTGGAAATTAAATTAAATTCGCACTAAGCTGAGGAAGAAGTTCGCCAGAAGGGGGAGGGTCTTCGGTCTAATGGTTACACATGACCCAGGCGGCATCCAGGGATTAGCTTCGGGAAGTCGGGTCTCGGATACTAGACACTTGGAAAATACGAAAAAAAAAAAAGGACAACGGGAAGAGATCCCCATCCTGCCAGGCCCACAAAAGTTGTGTAATTAAGGAGCACCATTTAACACTTGCCCCAGACTTGGGAGGGGCAAGGAACACGAGGAATACATGCCACATGCCACCATCCTGCCCAGGAAATGAGTATTTTTATGGTTACACAATAATTTGCAAGTAATGCAACTGCAACTGCAACTGCCACAGCCACGGAGCCGGAGCCGGAGCCGGAGGGAGTGGCTGTTGCCGGAGACAGGAAAGAAATAACTTCATTTGGCACGCCAGGAAACCAAACTGACAACTAAACAAAGCCGGAAGCAGTCGGTCCTGGTCCTGGTCCTGCTCCTAGGAGGCGAAGCAATCAACTATTGAGTTCGAAACAAAGCAGTGGGTGGGTGGGGCAGCAACTAATACCCTTTTTTCTCGTTTTTTTTTGTTACCACAAGTGTCGCCACCTATCGCATTATTAGTTGTCAGACAGGATTCCCGGGATTGTGTACCCCAAATGGGTCAATTGCTTAATGTCCTCCGCTGTGCTGGAGGGGCGGGAGAGGCGGGAAAGGCAAAAGGAACAAGCGGGGTGAATGTATCGAGGTCCTTGCCATTGCGGCAAGGAACAAAAAAAAATAAAAAAAGAATAGATAAGCCGCCAAAAATAGTATCAAAAGGGGGGGACTGACTTTCCCACCACGCATATACATATAAAATGCCAAAGTTTATGCCCGTCATGACATGAGCCGGGAATTCCGAGGAAGTTGGGAGTTGGGAGTTGGGAGAGGAAGGACTTCCAGCCAAAGGATATGCCAAGCAAGGACCTGCCCAGTCCACAGGATAAGCGAACTACAATAGACAAGAGTTATGGACATGCAAACTCTACAAACTCTGGAAAAAAGAAGAAGGAAGAAACTGAGATCCTGAACGGGTGGAACCTTTAAGGAAATCAAGGACCAAGAGTCTGGAACGAGAAACTTGAGCCATAAAACAGGCTTGTGCCTGGAAACCGCTAAAAACTAAAAGTTGCACGGCCAATGGCTTATTTAATGGCCGTGTAGGACCAAACTTTCGACTAAACTCCTCTCAGATTCAAATGAATTGCCTGCTTTTAGGCGCGCCAGAGCCTCCTGGCTGTGAGAAGGGTGGAAAGAGGAGGGAATCCTTCTTTTCGACTTTATCTAAATGCGTTTTCTAGGATAGACACACAGCTGGGCCAGGCCATCTATGAATATCCCAGACAGACAGCCAAATCCTGGCAATTTTCGTTATTGTATTTCCAATCTCTATCTTTTTTTTTCTGTCTCTCAAAGGGGGGTCGAACCCTATACCCCACTCTGCCTCTGGCATGGGAAAATGATTAAACACCAGGTGTTAGCTTGTCCTTATGGAAAGAGCTGGCTTTTCAAACAAATTGCTTTTCAAAGAAGCTGAAAAAAGTCAAAGGATATATCAGATATCCATATTTGGAGACACTTTTCTCGAAAACAAATAGAAGAATGTCTGTTCCTTTCTGGGGAAAAAAGAGGAGAAAATCTATAAGGATTCCCCGACAATAATTTGCTCCAAAGCACAATCGGATTACGATAAAAAAAAGAAAGAAAAAAGGGAGACAACCCCACAGATCCCAGACAATAAATAGGGGGGGAATTAATAGAAATCCCCCTCAATAAAATAAATTCCTAAAAACGCTCAAGACGCTCCGATAAAAAGATGAATAAGCTGCGGAATTTGAATAAAATTTCAATTGAAAATCCTTGAAGCTCAGACGCAATTAAGGGGGTAATGCTATTCCAAAAGGGGGGGGCTAGGTCGAGATGACTAACCATATTATGGCTAGTTCATAGAAGGGGGGGTACTTCTATTAGTTTTGGCCACTTGTGGTGGTGACTCACTGTGGGTCCTGAAAGGGTTCCAAGGAAATCCACCCCAACCCTCCCCCAAACATTAAGGGGGGGATGCATGATTAATCTGTTTATAATGAAGACTCGCTTGATGAAGATATAATGACTGTACTAGGAATATGGAAGGGGGGTGCTTTGGGGGGAATATTACAAACTACACTGAGAGAAAACTATATATATTATTCTATAGGCTATAGTCTCTAGTATATTTTTTTAATCTTTAATTTTTAAACATTTTTTTAAACCATTTCTCTTAGTTTTTAATCATTTATTTTATCCAAAATTTCTCTCAGTGCTCTGGCAATTTGTTAATATTACTCAAAATGTGCCGCAACGCAAACAGACTGCCCCTCTCCGAGGCGCCTCTCCCCCTCCCTTCCTTTAATTTCCTGTTAGTACGAGAGCCCCCCCTTTTTCCTTTTTCCTCTCTCCCCCCAGTCTGAGATGCGAGTCAGAAAAATATATATTTTATTTGCGTTCCTTCGTGTTTCTTTGACTTCTTCAGCAAACAGCTGTACCGCCGCCTCTGCATGTGCAACCTACCCCCTAGTTGCTGCCCCTCCCCCCCCTCCATCTCTATCCATCCTGTGTCCATGCCACGACGTTTAATTTGGAGTCATGATTCCATTGTTATTTATAGTCAACAGAGCGGCAGCCGTTTGAGAGGCTGCCACACGAGGATGTTTAAGAAGGGGGGAGGGGGAGGAGTGGGGGTGGAGGAGGGGGCATCAGCATCAGTGGCAGAACCACTCAAGAAAACACTCCATAAAACATTGTAGCCACCCCACTCCCCACTCTCCACCCTCCTCAACAGTATTATTCCCATTCCCGATTCTGTGGCACGCGCTGCTCTTCCTCTTCATTGTCGTCGTCTAGTCTGGGGGGGGGGGCAACTGCCACTTATCTGCAGAATATATACAGCCATTGGGGGATATATCTTCTGGCCAAGGAATCTTTTTCAAGGAATAATTCAAGGAAGGATGATTCAGAAGGACTCTCTGTCTCTCTCCCAAAAAATTATCCACAAAATATTGATTTTTTTTTCAAAAATAAAAAAGAGAATACTATCCTTAAATCCCATTTTAATTAGTTTTTTTTTCTTCGCCTTTGATCCTGGGAAAATAGTTGGCATATCCCTTTTTTGAAGGATTTAAGGACAATGCTCCTTCGGAGTTACTGATTTTCCCATTACAGTCAATGTCAATATTTGCAGCGTGTTTTGGCAGCTTTGAAATTGAAAATGTGCATGTTTCGCATTATCCTGGAACGTGGCAGCTTCATCATGCCCCAAGCCAAGCATCCTTTTCTGCTACAGGACCTCGCTTAACTCTGCTCCGTCATGCAGATGACTCTGTCAGCCAGGACGAAAAAAAAATTATAAACAACTGATGGTTCTTCGGACTTGGCAGATATCCTTTAGAGAGAGAGATATCCTTTTAAATGAAATTGCCAAGCAGGTGAAGCCCCCTTCCCCCTCCTCCCCCTCTAATCATTATTTATGCATTATCCTTCCTGGTTATATATGAGGTCGATTTAGTCCTTAATGGCAGCAGGACCAGAAACTGATTTATAATGCAGACACCGTTTGATGTATCTCTGCCCCGAATGGCTTAACTTAATCAGTTGCAAAATAAGGGGAGGCGCCATAAAGGGGGTNTATATAAAAAAAAAAAATATATATATAGTATATATATATGTATATGCGGAGAAAGTTTTTCAAACCATCTGCCAGACAATAAACTAAAAACAAAAGTTTTACGCTTTTGATAAAACTTTTTTGTTCCCAAAGGCGGGCCTTTGACTTTTTTTTTTGTCAAGAATTTAAGCTGCTATTACCCCCTTTTTTTATACAAAATTTCTAGACTAATTCCGCATTATTTTTTAAAGAAAAAATTACTTTAAAAAATCCTCTTAAAACTCTCCCCTTAAACCCTTTACGATCTTGACATTTTCCAGCTTCACAGCTGCTCCTTGAAAGCTGGAGACAAAAAAAAAAGGAAAAAATTAGAAAGGAAAAAGTCCTTCAGCCTGACTGGGCTGCCACATTGTCAAGGAGACGGCACTCGAGCAGCTCTGCCAAATGGCAAACAATGTCCAGGAGCCGGGATGCCTGGATGCCAGGACGAGAGCAGGATGAGTGAACTCCCCAGGACTTTTCTGCAGGACTCTTAATGGAAATGCGACGCGATATTTTAGCGCTGCTCCTCAATAGCTTTTCCTCTCATTTTTCTGTTTTTTCCGTTTTTTTTTGTTGCCTTTGAAAGTCTTCAAAAATGAAAATCCCCAACCCACAAAAATGGGAATCCAATGCCAAATGCTTGTGACGAAAGAAATGGGTTGGGTTTCTCTTTCTTTTCCAGTCTCGGGGTGTAAATGATGTTTTTCCGCTCCAATGGCTCTGAGCTCCAAGCTCTTGGCTAGAAGACCTTAGAATTTCAAAATACAAAAATACAAAAAATGCCATTTACCATTAACCATTTTCCCCATTCCGATCGAGTTAAATAGCTTCTCTCGATTCATTACGAAACTGCCAATGGCCCGGGGCTTGGAGTTTGGAATTTGGAGCTGGGAGTTGGGAACTGAGAGCTAGGGAGCCAGGGAGCCAGGGAGCTTGGAGAAGTCAACTCGTAAAGCCTGGACTGGGCGGACTTTAATTATGGAAACCCCACGAATCTCAAACCCCAGAAGGGCCTCCAATTGCACTTTGTTGTCGCAGTCCCAGGCAGTTCGAGTTTTTTGTTCTTTTCTTTTCCGATACCCTATGTAGAAGGGGGTATATGGGTTTTATTTTTATACAAATAATTATATACATCTATGGGAGATGGATCTTGAGGTCTATGGTACTAAAAAGGGGCTATTTTAATCTTAGAATTAAAGAAAATGATTGAAGTTGTATTTATTTTAGATTCTTGCTTAGATTTCTTTGATTTTTAAACAAGTTGTTCCTGATTTTTTACTTTTTAGAAGACATTTTAAAGAAAAATAATATAAAAAAAGGGATATCCGAGACTTGAAGTAATAGAGAAGTTAAAATAACTCATAGTTGAAAAATAATTAAGCCATTTACGAGCAAATAAGTGTAAAAAACATAAGATCTAGGGTATTAGTAAGCCTCACAACCCTCCTAAAAAAAGGGGTTACCCTCGCTCATACCTCCTTTATTTTTAATTTAGAGAAAAGGCTTTTGTTGCAAAAAGAACCGAACCACCGAGTGGGGCAAAAAAAAAAAAACTCTGCACGGGCGAATGGAAAAAAGTGCATTGAAGTGTAAGTGGCAGCGGGGAGAGGACGGAGCGGCGACAGACCCCCTTCCAGAGGGGGCTACCAGAGACAGACCTGCGTAACAAAGGTTGTCATTAAACTAAAAAAAAAACCAAAAAAAAGAAACTTTGGTCTTCGATCAAAACTCGTTAAGGTGACCCTTTTGTCGAACCAATTAACCGTGGAACGGGTCGAGTCTTCGACAAAGAACAGAACTTACAGAAAACAATTAAAAAGCATTTTCTTTCTTCAGCTTTCTCCAGAGCCCCCGCACTCCCACACTCCCCCTCCCCCTCCCCCTCGTCATTCTCGATTCTATTTCTTCAACTCATAAATATTAGATTTTTATGAAGCATTCGCGACGACTGTTCGCAGCTGGGTCTCCCGCCGACACGTAAAAAAATAAAAAACAAGAAAACCCGTCAAGACACTCAAATGGGGGAAGGGTCTGGCCAACTTCTTGAGGTCTAGGACTGCCAGCCAGATATTAATAATAAAAAAAATGAATAAAAACTCAAGACATGTACATTGTTCGGCCAGACAGTTCATTATTCGCACTCGGAGATTAGTGATTCCACTTCCCCAGAGGTCTGAGGATCTCAGATGGTCTTTTTTCCTCGCCCTATAAGCCAAAAATCTGATGAGAACTTAATACTTGGGGCTCTGAGTTATGGTTGGCATGTGGGCAGGGTTGTTGAGGGGTATTTTATAGGGGGGGTTTTAGGAGAGAGAGCTATAGAGCCATACCATACTTCCCTTAACAGTTTAAGAAAAGGAAGTATATAGTTTTTAGGTTGTTTATACCAAAATAATTGAAGATCTGCCTGAAAGATCAGTTACTATATCATTTTTAGGTATTATACCATGATATTATGTTATTATTATAATAAAACACTGAAATATAACTAAGAAAATCTCCAGAACTCTATGAAGAGCTTTTCTCTATGAGTATCTATAAGATATTTAACATATATGATCTATTAACAATAATAATATCTTTTAAGAATATATATTTCCTTTTATTTTGAATTATTTTAAACTCTAAACTTAATACTTAGACTCATAATATTTAAGATAATATATGCTTATTCAATAAATTTCTCTAAAAATCCTTACATCGAGGACATCCTGTGCGCTGGTCCTTGCTGTCAGTTATCACTGTTTTTGCCATTTTCAATGGAACTATATTCTATATTGTATATATTCTGGCTGTTTTTGCATTACTGACTGACTCACTGGATTCTTATAAGATCAGGGGTTTGCTTTCTGTTTAGGGTTTGTTTTTTGGGTTCTGGCGGGGTTGGTTTCCCAAAGAACACACTCGAAATATCAAACACACAGCCCGGGACACACTCGCACGCACAACAATAATTCGCGTGGCCGACTGAAGAGTCAGGGGCGGCGAAAAAAAAAAGGTCAGTGGTAGGGGGGGTGATTTTGGGAAACCGGTTTTC
>JAJJHT010014385.1:804459-816029 GCA_021223865.1 Drosophila pandora | reverse complement strand
TGGTGCCAAAAGGAGCAACGATCGCGAAGGGTTGGTTTCGACTTCGATTTCGAATGGAAGTTTTTCTTAAAAACAAGTTCACTTTTCTATTTTTAAAATATTTATTTTTTGAAAGAATCTTTCATCACAGTAAAAAAAAAATCAAGAATATTTTTTAATTCCTTAATCTCCTGTATTTATTTTGATTTTAATTATTAATTTATTTAATATTTTTTATTTCCGGAGAACGAACTGCGAAGCGAACGACTCGAGCTGCCAACAGGAACTGACTGAAGCCAAAACTGAAACTGAAACTGAAACCGAAACTGAACTCAACCGACTGGACTGCGGGGGAAATGCTTTGGGAAATTCTGCTGCTGCTGCTGCTCTGCTGCTCTGCTGCTGCTGCTGCCTCTGCCTTAGTCTCTGCCATTTTCCGAGGGAAATTCATTGCAGCAGAGCAGCAGCAGCAGCTGAGCTGCCGGGGAAGTTCCAGTGATGCGTGCGAGTTTTATTTTTGGGGTGGCATCGTCATAGAACCAAGGGGACATGGGCTCGGGCCAGGCAGCCAGGCAGCCAGCCCACCCATCACCCATCACCCACCAGCCATCCTCTTTTATAATCTTTTTTTATATTTCAATATATTTTATTTATTTTCTATGATTTTTGAGGGTTTTTAAGGGTATTTTGGAGGGTTTATTTTCAGTTTTTGTTGTTTTCAATAATTTAATTAATAGCTGAGATAATAGAAAAATAGAATAATAATACTTAGGACTTAAGAGAGAGTTTATTAAATATTTATATATTTATTTGAACAAATATTTAAGCCTTTAGGACTTGATAAAAAATAATAAAATAAATAAATTAAATACTACTTCTAGAATCTAGATAGATAGTAATAGATTAGTAATTTTTTAAAAAGAAAATAAATAATTAAACCTCCTTTTATCAAGATTACTTTTCGCTTTTTCTAATTCCCCACTAACTATTAATTTTTTATAGATTTTTAATTCCAAATATTAATCATTAAAACAAAGCCAGCAACTCTTTATTGCTTCCGACTTGGAAGAGTCATGTTTTAGTGTCCTGTTTGTTATCCTTGCCCCACGCATGACTCACAGTGTCAATGACTTTCTCCCAAAAAAAAAAGACAAATAAGAAAAATAATAGAGAAAAGGAGTCCTCCAGCTGGAGACGGATGTCAGTCGGATGAAAGTGCGTGTCATGTGGCGGGCAGCTCTCAAAGGGGAAGCTTCTAAGCGAGACTCCTTTGAAGGATCAGGAGTAGTCTCTGGGCCGAGGGAGGCAGGTGCTCGTTACTTGTCAGATTATGTGTGTTTGTTCGGTGGAAGTTGAATGGCAACAGCAGTGGCGCCACCGCCCGCCCATTTATCTCTGTTCCGCCAAAAACCTCACCCATTCATTGCCCAAATATGTTTCCATTTCTTTTTTGGTTTTTTTTTTCTGGTAATACATGGCAACATGTTGGAAAGGACTCGGCTCTTTGGCTGATTGTTTGCGTTTCGGTGTTAACAATTTGCCTGATTAAAGGCCAGGGAGACTGGAGCGATGAGTCAGTGGCGGGGCCATCCATCAGGATGCCAAGGGATTGGCTCCAGACGGCGGTCCTGGGAGGTCCTGTCCTGGATGGCGGCCAACTTTCCCCTAGCCAAGGGTATCCTTTTGATTTCATAACACTCTGTACCCTCCCTCCTGTTGGATGACCCACCCAAAGCACTGCCTCTCAAGCAGACACTGGAAAGTATCTCGCGGATATCTATCACATCATTTCGGTTTCGGAGTCGCGACTTCTTCACGCTATTTATAAATATTTATGCGGCCCCCAGTCCCCCATACTGATGTCTTGTGGCTCCATCATCGGTGGAAGTGGATGTGGATGTGGAAATGGAAGTGCAAGTCTCCTGAAGAAACTGGCCAGAGCAACTGCAGAGCAAATGATGTCGTCGCCAGCCTGATGCTGATGATGATGAGTTTAAAATAAAGAAAGTCCAATCGCAAAAACCACTTAAAAATGGAGAGGGGGGACAGGGAAGTAATAATAATACTAAGGGGAGTATTGGCTTTTAAAAATAATTGAAAAATATTACTAAAGAGCAGTGGTAGATACTAAATACTTAGGCCTTTGAAAGGTCTTATCGTTAAGACTACTCTTTAAACTCCAAAAGCTCTTAACTTTTATATTTATTTTCATTATATTATAGAACTATAAATAATAGAACTTCTATACTATATAGACTATAGACAAGTAGCTACCTTAATCTTAGGTATCTTTTAGATTCTAAGAAGTATAAAAATAATGACTAAAAAGTCTAAAATCTAGTCTCCAAAAACCATTATACCCTAGGTACTAGTACCTGCCACCTAAGTACTAAAAAGTCTAGTCTTGAATAGTCTTGGGGGATAGGCGGATGAAACATTTTTCAAATGCAGAGACTGGGATCTGAGATCTGAGGTCTCAGGTCTGAGGCACTGGCTCCATAGCCATAGTATCTAGTAAGTATCCCAATGGAGACGGGAGGCATGTGGGCGAGGAACGACTCCGGGCGAAAGTGGCAACTTGGAGCTGTTAGCTGCGAGCTGCGAGCTGAGAGGCCAAAAGACTGGCACTCCGATGACGGATGCATGCATCATTAATTCAACAGAAACAATGTTCACCAACTGAGGGGGGGGATGGGAGGGAAAGTGGGGACAGAGGTCCGCCAACGCTTTACTTTTTCTATAATCGAAATGCACTAAGGAGAATAATAAGGTAGCGACTAAGGAAATACTCTAGAAGAAGGTGACTTTATATAGTTTTAGGGTAAAACTAGTTGGGAATTGTAGTGGAAACAAGAATATTATTAATATAAAATTATACAATTTTTTTATTCAATTTTATTGACTTTTTTAGGTACTGGGTCACTACCCTTTATATAGTTTTTGACTAGAACTGGTTGCGAATTATAGTGGCAATATGAAAAAAACCAAAAATAATTTTCCAAACAAAAACACTGCCCTTTATATAGTTTCTGGCTAGAACTAATTGCGAATTATAGTGGCTATGAGCAATCGCGACAAGATATATATTTTATTAAAAAACCTTATAGTTTTTAATTACAATTTCCCTTGGTTCATAAAGTACTGGGTATATAGAATACATCAACCATAATTTCCCTTTCTTCGAGTAAACTCTCCTGAAGCAAAAACCATCAGCTACAGGGTATCATTGTGTTCAGTGACTATTGCCAAATGCAATTAACATTGTGGCCCACTTACGAGGCCGCGGATTGGATGGGACTTGGATGATGGAATGAGATGGGATGGGAGTAGGTGCCTGGGTCTGTACTGTGGACTCTGCAATGTGTATCTTTGTATCTTTGCATCTGAAACTGGCGCATCTAATCAATGTTTACAAAGAGATAAATGGCCAGTCAGTGCAAGGAGCCCTGACTCCCCAGATCCACGTGCCTCCTCCATAGTCTCTGCCTCGGGCCAGGCAATCAATCAACATGCCACTGTGCTGCATCATCCCGGTGATGGTGAATGTGAATGCGAATGTGAATGCGAATGTATCTGACGGATGCACCCAAGTTAATTGAAAGTGCAGTCGAAAGGGTGGTGGTGGGGATTATTCATCATGCAAACAATCAAAGAGTCGACGGATGGCCGATAAGTGGGCTCCAATGGAAGAAATTCAATCAACAGGCGCTGCTGCTGTTGACCCACTTGACAACCACCCCCCCTCACTCCTCTCTCACTCTCTCTCTCTCTGTCCAAAAAGGTTAAAAGTTCAAATGCGAAATGTTTAATTGGATTTCCAATTGGACGGCAGAGGGTATGGAGAGAGGAGGTATGGAGCTCCGATCAAATGGGAGCACTCCGGCCATAAATTATCCGCCATCCAGCCCGATTTTGAAATGCACATAAATTAGTGATCTAAAAATAGGAATTTTATAAAAAAAAAATTATAAAAATGAATACGAAATTTGTCAGGTAGCTGGTCTGCTCAGGTGGGCGGTTTCCAGGGAAAGGGATTGGAGCGAAACAAATATCTGAAATATGTTTCCAAACTCATAATTCAGTTGGGGGAATGCCTGGTACGGTTTTCGAAAACAGATTTGTCACTGGGAGGCATTAGTTTTTAGAATCTTATTTTATTTGATCTTATTTTCGAAAAATAAACTGCGGAATTTTGGTTCTATGTTTTGGTTTTTTTTTTTAGGGAGAGAGCATATTAAGGAATGTTGGGGGAAGTTATTTCAAAAAGGAATTTCATAAAATAGTGCCTGAAATTCAGTTAATCTTTTTTGATTTCAAAATATTTTCTATTTTTGATATAAAAAAAAACTCTAAAGAATGATATTTCTATAAAATTTGGATCATAAAGGGAGTTTTTTCAAAAGTAGAACTTATAGAACAGAACCTATCCTACCTTCCTTCTTAAGGAAGATCTCTTTAAAGAAGAACCTGTACTGTAGAGCCTTATAAAGGAATAACAGGAATTATTATTATTTTAAGAAGTCAACCCATAGAACAAAACCTATATTAGGGATATAGATATTAATAATGCTTTTTATAAGGATATATTTCAAGTAGAACCCATAGTACAGAATCAATTTTAGGGATATTAGGATGGATTTTAGGAGGATCTTTTTGAAGTAGAACCCATAATACAGACCCTATTTCAGGTATATAGAATGAGGAGGAGGATCTATGTATGGGATATAGATATTATATTAAGGATGTCCTTCAAAAAGGATATATTTAGAGTAGAGCCTAGAGAAAAAAACCTACTTTAAGGATATAGATATTATATTAAGAACGCCCTTGAAAGAGAAAATATTTAAAATAGAACCTATAAGATATATTATCACCTTCTAGGGATTTAAGAGATCTAATTATCTCTCGGATAGATCTTACCTTTTTCCTATAGTTATCCATTTATGTAAAAAATTATATTCGTTGCTTTTGATGAGAATTTTATCCTTTTTTTGAATCAAAAGGATCAAATGGAAGCTTATTTCTTCCTTCGTTGTTTGTTTTTTTTTTGTTTGGTTATTTACTCTCTCTCTCTCACTCTCACTCTTAGAGATGCTACTTATTACTGTTATTGTTAACTGTTACTTTTACTATTGTTGCTCTTGCTCTTGTTTTTGTTGTTGTTGTCGTTGTTGCTGGTATATCCTTTGTTTATGGGGAGAGGTGGAGAGGGGAAAGCAAAAGCGACAGCGACGACGCTTTCCCAAATATCCTGCCGTCCAAATTATCATATTTTGTTGTTTGTTGTTGTTTTTTTTCGAAGGGGGGTAGCACCTGCGAATTGTTCCTTATCCTTATTCCTTCTTACCCATGTCCTTCCTGAAGGATTCCTAAGGGTTAACTGTTGTTTGTTGTTGCATGTAGCGGCATTTTCCCCAATTTCTTCGCTTATTTGGATGATGATTTCGCTGATGATTCCATATCCTTGTTATCCTTGTTGTAGATTCTTCGATATCCTGCCGTTCCTTCGTTGTTGTTGTTGTTGTAAATGGACGTTTTGTTGTTGTTGCTGCTGGCGTTTCTTTGGCTTAATTTTGATATGTGTGTTTTTTTTGGTATTTTTGGTGTTTTTTGGCGTTGCTTTTGCGGTGTCTTTGTCCTTTGTCCTGTGTCCTTTGTGTGGAGGCTTTTTAAAATTGTTTATAATTTTTGTAGCTTCCTGTTCTTATTGTATTTTGTCTGTCCTTTGCTGCCACTGGTGCTTCTTCTTCAGCATTTCGCTTTCCTTGCCAGTTATGTCCTTTCTACGTTTCTTCTTCTTCTTGGGCTTCCTATCCTTCGTCTTCTGCTTCTTCTTCCTCGGCAGTCAGCTGTCATTGACATGTGCTCTCATCTTCACTCCGGCTCTCTTTCTCACGCAAGCTGTGCTGGTATTTGGCTCTCTCTCTCTCAGCCTCTCTCTCTTTGTGTTTTCTAGTGTTGTAAGCTACCCCCTCTAGCTGTCACGCCGGAGAGGGCGAGAGTAATGTGAATGGCCGCCCTGCTTTGACTTTTTGGTGTTGTACAATGCAATAATGTTATGTTCTTCAAACGAATGAATTTGTTTATTAATTTTTCAAAGAAACAACACACACTTTATGTCAGAATCTGCTTACAGCGTTTACACAATTGGTTTTTGGATTTTTTTTTGCAGGAAATTCGTCTTGAAAAATCAATTACCACTTTAATTTCCTTCAGATGTGTCTCATCACAGCCACTATTTAACTGTTATGTGTATGTGGGACGTGTGTGCGCGCGCCTTTTACCGCGATGACTTCACCGTTACTCCTCGATTAAGTTTATGGCCGACATTTGGTTTCGAACACTGGCAATTGCCGTTATTTTTCTAAGTAATTGCCAAGTACTTTGAAAGCAAATTAAAAAACAAAATCGTAATTGTAACTTTCGGGTGACAGACTCGCGCAGCTACAAGTCTTCTTTTGCACAATTTGTACGCTCTGCTTTTTGTTACGCTGATTCTTCCCTTCTCGACTGACAGTCCTGTTCTCGCTCTCTTCCACCGAGTACTCTCTCTCTCTTTCACCATTTCTCTCTTGCTTTCATTCAGCTTTTTAGGTTTTTTTTTTTCTTCTATTCGCAAGTGTTGTTGTTTTTTCGGGGTTGTTTTCTCTGTTCGACAGCTGGAGGTCTAAAAAATGCAATTTCTCACGCTTCTCTCAGTGTTCGTAGCACTTGTCAAGCTTTTCAACCCCTACTGGTAACACTGTAAGAAATTACATAAATGTGGTGTAGTTTGTAGGGCTGCTTATTGGATTTTTCTGTCATAGTTTCCCATTTTTCTTTTCAGTTTACAGTTTGAGGGCCACTGCCTTTCATCCAGTTTGACACTTATTGGCTTCTTTTTGTTATTGTTGCTAGTTTCCGTTTTCCAACACTTGTCCGCCATGTGCTTGGCCCCGCGCAGTATGCAACACCTACCGCCCCAACGCTTGGGAAGGGACTTTCCTTCCGAAACTCCTAATTGGCCGCGTCGAGGCATTTCAAAGTGTTCTCGTGTTTACATTTTCGTTTTGTAATGCATAATTAATGCGATAAGGGAGCAGGATATGCGGGCCCGAACCCTTTGCCTCAGTTAACAGTTAACGGCAACAGCTTGTCCTGACAGCCAAGGATAAATAGTCAAAAGGAAGTTGGGAATGGTGGGGGGTGGTGGGCCATGAATATGAGAGCCTGCAACCTCTGACCTTGACAGGACCAGAAGGGTTGCCAAAATATTGAATCAAGGAGTGTGGGGGACTCCCAACATTTTGGAGCCCTCTTTCTTTTGGCATTTAAGGAAATTGAATAAAACTTAAATGGTTATTGTCGGGACTAGGCATTTAATTCTATTAACTTTTTTAGGGCTTAGGGTTTCATTTTTGTTCATTTGTTCAATAATTTGATAATTGAGGGACAGGAATCCCTTTGAGAACTCTATTATAGAAAGTTTATATCATTGTAATTATACATTAAGGTCTATTATAGAGACTCTATAGGTTTTATATTTATTTAAAAAATAGCTTCCATTTAGGGGTTTAATGATTTTGTTCTTAATTCTTTTGGGAAAGACTTCAGGACTTGTTGGAAAAACATTTATTTAAATATTATTATAATATTAGATTAACTAAAACAGTAGGTTACAAATAATACCAAAACCCAACTATTTCTTTTCAAAAAATATTCCTCTTTTAATTTTTGAAATTTTATAGGAACTATTATGGAATAATAGTTACTTACCAAGAAGTACTAATACTTATAGGGTGTTTATAGAGTTATATTATAATAGTTTATAGGTAATACTATTTATAAACTATTATTATACTCGTTATGCTTTTTCTGATAGAGTCTTTAAGGGTTGTACTCGTTCTCTCACCATTTTTAAACTTTCAATCATAAGAAAAGCCGAGTTAATACTTCAAACCCCTCCAGAGAAGCTAATAAAAGCTAATCCAGTGGGCTTTGTTATTCCTAAGACTCCGTCGTATAAAAAAATCCATCAATCATTTTCGAAGCAAGACTCTACAACCCTCTCAGAACTCCCCTAATAGTTCTAATGAGTTAACCCGTTTTAAAGCCCCACGACGACTAATTGAAGCATAAGTAATGCGGCTGTGTTAACGACTTGGCTAAAAACGCCGTAACTGCCCCCATTCCAGTCCTGGGAAGGGACGAAAAGGGGTTGCTGGGAAGAGCCTGTGGGGGTGGCTAGTTAACAATCCACGTGTTTGTACATGAATTTAATCTCGACGCAAACAAAGTAACAAGAATTCAATTTGTCACAGTGGTTGGGCCCGGTTCCGAGTTCCGGCTTTTTGGGTATTGCGTTCTGTATTCCCGTTACCCGGTTCCGGGTTCCGCATTCCGGGTTCCGGGCTTACTCTACGGCAATAATACGGCGGAGGAGCGCTTGGTGGCTCGAGGTGGCCAAGGAGCCCAAAGGCAAACACTGCCTGCCTGGCAACGGTAACTGAGAGAGATAAGCCCAAGGATCTGGTTTGGTTTGGGAGTTGGCTAAGGCACTGAGAGAAAATGTTCTAGGTAATTTATTTAAATATTAAAATTCAAAGAGCCTTAAGCCTAAAGGATATCTAGGAGTAAGAGCCGGAAAAGGTCGACCTTTGCTTTAAAATTTTATTCCAAATTTGTATTATTTTTTTAACAAAATTTTCTCTCAGTGTCTCTGGCATTTTCAAGGTGGGGGTGTAAATATTTGCATTTCGCTTGTTTTTTGGGGTGTTGCGTTTGGCAAACCGAACAGCCTCCGGGGACTTGTTAATGCAAACAATGCGCATTTGATATTGAAAGCATCGCCAGGACGACGAGAAAATAAGGAGGCAGGATCAGGTAATCGGAGAGGGGGATGTGGCTCGTGTGTGTCTATGTCCTTTGCTCCTGATGGGGTAGTTTTATTTTCAACGGGGGAGAAGCTCTGTCTAAAGCCCCGTTTCGCTTGCAACCGCACGAACTCCAACGCAGTGCCTGCATTAATGTTTATTTCCGGTTGAAGAGGTGGGCAGCAAAGGGGGATGGGTATAGGGAACAGGGGACGGGGTACGGGGGATGCTGCCAAGCGACACTGAACGGAAGTCGATTTATGTTCTGTGTACCAAGCTAAACACGATGTGTCATCTGCCATTACCCATGGCCCTTCCCCGGCGCCGTACGAAAAAATCCAAAATATTCACAACAATTTCTGGGGCGCCGGATAGGGTCCATTGCCAGGACTATATCTTAGGCAGTACACCTTCGATCATTAAGCGGAATACCTTAAAAGATTGGTGGATCGATTCCCCATCGATCTGCATCAAAATCTGAGAACAGAATATTTTTTAAATTTTGTTCCAAATTTTCCTGGGGAGACCCCTTCAAAATGTGGATTTTGGGCCCCTAGCCCCCTGGGAAGGCTATATCTCGGCCAATTCTCATCCGATTCTTGCGGGGAATACCTTAATCGATTTGTGGATCGATTCCCCATCGATCTGCATCAAAATCTGGCAACAAAATATTTTTTCAATTTTTTTCATCATTTTCCTGGGGAGACCCCTTCAAAATGTCGATTTTGGGCCCCTAGCCCCCTGGGAAGGCTATATCTCGGCCAATTCTGATCCGATTCTTGCGGGGAATACCTTTATCGATTTGTGGATCGATTCCCCATCAATCTGCATCAAAATCTGGGAACAAAATATTTTTTCATTTTTTTTTATCATTTTCCTGGGGAGACCCCTTCAAAAAGTGGATTTTGGGCCCATAGCCCCCTGGGAAGGCTATATCTCCGCCAATTCTCATCCGATTCTTGCGGGGAATACCTTTATCGATTTGTGGATCGATTCCCCATCGATCTGCATAAAAATCCGAGAACAAAATATTTTTTCAATTTTTTTCATCATTTTCCTGGGGAGACCCCTTCAAAATGTCGATTTTGGCCCCTAGCCCCCTGGGAAGGCTATATCTCCGCCAATTCTCATCCGATTCTTGCAGGGAATACCTTAATCGATTTGTGGATCGATTCCCCATCAATCTGCATCAACAAAATATTTTTTCAATTTTTTTCCAAATTTTCCTGGGGAGACCCCTTCAAAATGTGGATTTTGGGCCCCTAGCCCCCTGGGAAGGCTATATCTCGGCCAATTCTTATCTGATTCTTGCGGGGAATACCTTAATCGATTTGTGGATCGATTTCCCATCGATCTGCATCAAAATCTGGCAACACAATATTTTTTTAATTTTTTTCATCATTTTCCTGGGGAGACTCCTTCAAAATGTGGATTTTGGGCCCATAGCCCCCTGGGAAGGCTATATCTCGGACAATTCTGATCCGATTCTTGCGGGGAATACCTTAATCGATTCGTGGATCGATTCCCCATCGATCTGCATCAAAATCCGAGAACAAAATATTTTTTCAATTTTTTTCATCATTTTCCTGGGGAGACCCCTTCAAAATGTGGATTTTGGGCCCCTAGCCCCCTGGGAAGGCTATATCTTGGCCAAATCTCATCCGATTCTTGCGGGGAATACCTCAATCGATTTGTGGATCGATTCCCCATCGATCTGCTGCAAAATCTGGGAACAAAATATTTTTTAAATTTTTTTCAAGTTTTTCTGATGGTACCCCTTTAAAAATACTGGATTTCCATATCTCGCCCATGTCGAGTCCATATCTCGGCCAATTCTCATCCGATTCTCTGAAGGAATACCTTAAACAATTAGTGGATCGATTCTCCATCAATCTGCATCAGAAACTCCCAGTAAAATGCAGTAAAAATAATTTTCGATTTTTGCATGGACCCTCACAGGATAGGGTATCCTTTTTTCATCTAAAAACATGTCTCCATGTTCTGGCAATTGTATATTACGCAATTGTTTTTCTGCCGCCCGAGTTGGTGACAACTTTACGTTGTTTTTCGACCAGCAACTGTTGTAGAGCACAGCTGCTGGCGAACAGCTCCTGTCCGGGCGCAGCCCACCCCCATCGAAAGCCATCAGAAAAAATAGTCACCTCTTTAATATCACGTGGCTTTAAAGCGCTCTTTAATGGTGTGGCTATTGTGCGGAGCTCCTGAAAGACTCCTTTAATGTCTGTTTATCCTTGTTTTAATTCCCACAATAAAAAGGGGGGTCGGGGGTCAAGGGTGGCAGAGTGCCAGTGGCTAAAGGGGTTGGGGATTCGGGGGTTGGGTACTAAATGCCAGTCATTTAATGGCTTACCTTATCTTCGGCTTCCTCGGCGCGTTCTTCCGCTTCGATGACGCGCTGTTCCAGCTCCGTTAGCTGAAAATGAAGAAAAAAAATGCGAAAAGTTGGTTAAAACTCAAGCTGGTGGATGAATATTTTCCTATCTGTTGCAAGTTACTTAAATGCTGGGAATAATGTGGCTAATATACTGTCTGTTTCGGAGTTAGATTCCATGATTTTGGATATAAAAGTGGGGGGGAATTATGATTTCTACATGATTTCACAAGGGGGGTTCAGAAATTGTAAATGTGTTTAATAAAGTGGAAAAGGTATTGAAATATTTGAAAGGTTTAAATAGAAATAATGTTTTTTTTTTTAATATTTTTAAATTTATTAATTCT
>JAJJHT010014385.1:777633-804453 GCA_021223865.1 Drosophila pandora | reverse complement strand
TTCTTATTTTTTATTTTTTTTTTAAAATATTTCACAAATTATTATATTTTTTCTAAAAAGTTTTTTTTAGCCAAGACACCACGCCATTTTATCTTTTAGCCAACACACTAACCTAGCCACCACGCTTTTCACAGCGGAGACACTCACCAATTTCCCTGTATTTTCGCAGTTTCTTGGCCGTGGTGAGTAGCTTGAACTGCTCCCTAGATGCCGCCAGTGCTTCGGTTTTTGGGGTTTCTGTGTCACAGTTTTCCCATTTTCCGGGGGGCGGGATAAAATATCACCCCCACCCCCTCAACCCCCAGCCTTATCTATTTCCCGCCACCACCCGCACAAAATAGACACCCTCGCTTATCCATCAATGAATCAATCATGGGAAATGACACACAATTTGCGGTTAATAAGGATAATGCGCTTCGGGCTAATACAATTCATGGCCGTGGGATATATTTTTGCACCTGCTCGGCCGTGGGCTTTCAAAGCCATTATAATAATCATCTTAAACAGGACATTTTTCCGGCTACAAGGATGCGCGCTTTCAACTTCTCAATGACGTGCCATTAAGCCAGGTTAAAAGACATCCGGCTGGGGGATTTTTTTTTTTTTTTGCTCTTCAAGAGGCACACTCCCCATCTGCCAATTAATCACCCAAGTGGCCTGCGAGAAACAAAAAGGAGGCCCAAAGACTGGGATATTCCGTTTAAAAGTCCACAGGATTCTCGTCTATTTTGAATGCCTTAAGTGCATTAATTTCCGCTTTTGATGCCATTTTATGCCAAGTGGGCACTCCGGGAAAGTGGCGGAGGAAAAACGCCATTGATTGATGGCTGTCAAGCTGTTGGGCGATGGAAAATATGGAAAAGCCAACCCCGTTTATCCCACTGCCTTCCGCCTTTCATATTTATTTCATACCTGGTACTTGAAATTCCCCTCGAAACCCATTCAAAGTCATCAAATAATTAAAAATACATCATAGTCTCTCGATAGTTTCGTCTTGAAACCTTTTTGTGAGTCACTCTGGTAGCCAAAAACAGCTGTTGGCCCACCAGAGTACCAGAGCTACTAATCGTGATCATAAAAGAGCAAAACAACAAAAGAAGTCCCTATAAAACCGAAAGAACTTTAGATAAAGCCCAGCAGAATCGGATCCACAGTGGATGAACAGAAATGTGCACTCTCAGCGATTTCTTTTCGTGCATCAGGTCCCAGGGTGGCTCGGACAAAGACTACACCAGTCCGACCCATCGGCGGCATCATCTGGACGATGAGTACGAGGAGGTTGGCAAGGACATACGTGAGAACAAGTCCTTGGCCCGAGATCGTCGGCGAAGGAGCGGCAAGGAGAAGCAACGTTCGGCCACACTGCCCAGTGGCATTTCCGGTTTGGGCTCAACTTCCGGCTTTACGAGCACTTGCATCCGTCCTCTGTCCCGGGACTTGCGCATCTCCTATGAGGCCATGGAGCGGTACGATGAGATTTTCGGAGGTCCTGACATCGAGGCTGGCGAGACTTCAACAAACCGACATATTCCAGATCAGTTTTAAGGGTCAGGGGGGATTATATATTTAATATTTTAAAGAGAATATCCATAATAATAAATGTTTAAACTAAATTATGGTGTTTTTTTAATTAAGCTTTTCTTTTTAGAACTTCAGAAATGATTTGATTCAAAAATTATTAAAATTTAAACAGATTTTAGACCATTTAGTCTCTACAAGTCTTTAATTAACCAATTACAAATATTGACATCTATTTTTTGATAAAAAGAAACCATTTTAAGGGTGAGTTTTATTTGTTTCTGGGAAGGTGGAGGCAGAAAGTTGACCAAACTAATGGATTAAATGAAAATCTCAAAGGCAGAAAGTTAGGCCCGGATTGGATGGCGTGCGTGAAAAGATTGTGGACTTTGAGGATTGCCTGACTGCCTCCGACTGCACCATAATATATATGTATATATATGTATATCCCATTAATCCCCATCGAAATATAGGTGGTGTTTGTTGTGTGTGGCAACCAATTTGGTAGTTAATTGAGGGAGAAACAGTTTGAGCTTTAAGCCAGAAACATTTGGCATTAATTGGTAGGGGCTAGAGTAGGAGACTGTTTCTTCAGACACTTTAGACTGGTAACTGGGAAACAACCAAACAACTTTTACAACTTTGCCACAAAAAACAAAGAGACAGAATACAGAAAACAGAAGAGCAAACAATGAGGGGGCGGGAAATCACCGCGAAGCTGAAACGAGGCGCTCTGGAAAATGTAATTTCGCAGCCACGAATGCAATTCCCCGCAAAACAAATGGCTCACAATGGGTGTTAGTTGCAACTGGTTGTAATAGTGCTACAAAGCCATCCCATCTCACCTCATCCCTGTTATTTAACCCCTTTTTTCCAGGTCCTTCGACTTTTGCCATTAGTCGGTTTAGGTGTCTTTCTGCCTCTTCTCCTGCCGTCGACAAAAAGTTGCGCCGCCGAATGTCGCACTAAAAGTTGTCCTTTTCCACTCGATTGTGGGTGAATATTTTGGTTTTCTTTTAGTTTTTGTTCTTCACTCAACCGATAACAGTAAAATGGGGTAAAAGGGGGCCACAAAAAAGGATCTTGATAGTCGGCAATAGCCGCCCATTTCACCTTTAACCGATTGGGAATCGTATCCCACTTAAATGACTTTCTTTTCTCTCTAAATGGAGAAAGTTTTCAAGGGAGTATCTCTTTTAAAAAGAGGGTTTTTTTATTTTAAATTTTATTTCAAAAGTTACAGTATTAGAAACAGGAGGTTTTGGTTACTTTTTTGGGATAGTTTTCTTGGGAAACCTACTTGGCGTATACGTGATATTTAATTTTTGTTGTAAAATAATTATTTTAAAATCAGACCCTTTTATGTCATTATTTTGTTACTATTTTTAAACACAATATCTCTCCAGTTTTTACTGAAAATAAAAATAAATAAAACTCTGTAATACTATACGTATACGTAATATAATATCAAGTATACGTAAATCCCCTAGTGGAAACAAAATAAACTTTCCACTTCAAAAAATCACACTAATTCCCTCTAGAAACTGTCAACAAGAGTTTATTATTTTATTGCAGCTTATAATATATTTTATTCATGAATAATAACCATAAACTTGACACACAAAAGTAACATAAATAAGCTTAATTGAGAGGATAGTTTAAAAAATAGAAACAAAATTAAACCCACACCGACTGAGTAATTTTTGTTTATTTTTTGTGATAATGGAATAATGGAACAATGGAAAGTGTATCCCTTGATCCCTTGATTGGGTAATGTAATATATCTCATTGGAGCAAACATTTTAGGCTTCTGTTTAATGGATTGGGGCACTTGACCAAATATCTAACGATATAAACAAGTAATCCGATGCCGATTCAGTAATCCGATATGAAATGCGTATATCTGTATAATGCAGTTGACTTTCATGGATTTGAGAGGTTTGTTGGACTGTTTTTGGTTGGCTCCTCATTGGATTGGGTTTGTCGCTTTTTTGATTGCAAAAAGTTAATTAAAAACGTTGTTGTAATTGAATTTTATTGCATTGTTTGTTTGCATTTTGCCTTCTATATTATTTGTATTTGTATTATTTTTTTATTATTTATATTCTATCCGTTGTCTGGCCATTATGCCATTTGTTGTCATTTGGTTTTTTGCGCTTGCCCGTAATTGGATTATGGCAAAAAAGAGTTTTAATTAAACGAAATGGGCCAGCAGGCAGGGCCTGGCAGCAGGATACTATCTCCTACACCTACACCTTCTATCAAATAAACAATTCCGGCAATCGGGGATCATCGAAGCCCTCGTCCTCCCAGTACAATGTATACAGGTCCATCGGATTGAGGATGGTGTGAAAAATCAGTGGCGGAGTGGGTGTGGATGGCATTGAAGAACACGGCTGGAGACTGGGCGAAGGACTCGAACTCGAACTCGAACTCGGACTCGGGCAGGGAGTCAGGGTGAGAGTTGGGGATGGGGTGGCCATCCGGGGCATCGGTGATTGCACTTTGATTATGATAATCTCCGGTGATTTTGGCCATGTGGCGGTGTCGTAGGGCAGTGGCGGCGGAAAGGGGTAAACGGGCGTCTCCTTCTTCCGGCAACTGCCGAACCCACCACACCCAAACAGATTCACCAAGAAGCCCAGGAACATCTTACAACTTTTCGCAATGTCTGCTGGCCAAGCACTGACTCGGACCGGATAGTAGAACTCTGTGGCTAGACCCCAATCCCCAATCCACAATCCACAGCACAGCACCACCTGCATCCACAACAGGCACTATGTACACTTTAATATATATTTACTTTGGATTTCAGTAATCAGAATTCGTAAACGGATGGATTACCAAAACCCTTTCATTGCGCGAATGACAAAATTAATTAAAATTAAAATTAAATGTCGCTCGTTGCCGTTGATTAAGGAGAGCGATCATGCATTATTCATTATACATTATTTGATGGCGCATCCATGGAGGGCCCTCCACTCTCCACCGTCCACTGTCCACTCTGCAAAATCCACTGGACTCCACTGGGCGTATCGGGAAACGCATTAATGTACTTATGCAGTTATGCACATATCTGCATGGAATGCCCATTATAATTACATTTATGCGCGCCCATCAAATTCAATGGGGCTAGAGCATTTGCATAACGAATCCACCCAACGTCCTACCCATCCTTTTAATCTTTTTTAATTTGTCTTTTTGCTGGGAACTCATTAAAGACTCGTAAAGACACAATGATTCGGGGTATTTGTTTCTGGAAATCCCAAAATACTCTTTCTTTACAAAAACACTTGGTATTTACAGAGATTTCAAGGGATATTCTCTTTAGCGGACAGGGATATTTGGGCTTATTAGATAGAGAAGAGCTAATCCTATAATATTTTATTATTTTTTATAAAATAATTAAAGTTTATTCATCTAATTCCAAGTTAAAACACCTCTGAGAAGCCTAAATCTGTTCTGATATTCTCTTGAGCGGACAACTTAGCGGACAGGGGTCTTGGAGTGACAGAAATATCTAGTTTTATGAAATCTAGAAACAAATTGAAGTTTAAGAACCAAGTTCCAAGACTCTAGACCTCATGGAACTCCAACTCCTTTATAATACTCTCCATAGCGGACAGAAAAGCGGACAAAACCTAGTCCTGACTCGAAATAAGCTCTCCTTCACAGCTAATTAGGTAACCCCCTTGGAAGGGTATACAGAAAAGAGCAAGACAGAGCCCAGAAAGAGACAGAAAGGTGGGAAAGAGAGGTGAATGCATCGGCAAATGGTGCATGACACGTTCAACAATTCAATTTTTTCGCCGTTCATGTTTGTTTTTCGTGACCGTCTCGCTCGCACCCTTCACCCAGCTTAACGGTCAATTTAATTGCGGAAAGAAGAAGAGTTAAATGAGGAGAAGGAGCCAGGATGTGGAGGAAGGACCTTCTCTGCCATCACCCAGCCCCCCAATGACAAAAACAATTTGCAATCTCTTAATCACACTCACTCACTCAACGTTACTTGCTACTCCCTGCAGCTGCAAGGATGTCCTTCCTCTCTCCATCTCTTTTCTTTATAAATATCTCCATTCTGCTCTGTGATTTTAATTATGCTTAACAAGCTGAAGATGAAGAAGCAGAAGCGGAAACGGAAACAGCAGCTGAGGAAGACAAATGAAGGCCACAAGTCTTCTGGGCAAGCCATCATTCCACATTTCATATTTCACATTTCACATTTCCCATTTTCCATTTCCCATTTCACACTTTATGCATTTTCATTTTATTAATATCTTCACACCGTTTAATTATTTTAAATACAATATAGAAGACAGAAGGTTTCTTAGAAGCAGTCTGTTCTTTTTATTCTTCCAGCTTGCAACTCTTTGTTGCATTGTTTTTTGCTCTTTTGGTAGCCACTGGATGTTAAGCCATTGTTTGCCTTTCTATCCTTTCATTCTTTTTTGCGAAATGAGGATCCAACTCCTCCAAAGGACTCTAAGCTTCTATTGTGGGGGCTTCACAAAAAACAAAACAAAGTAACAAAAACACTAACCCTTATGTCCAACATGGTGCTTTCAAAGTGTCCGCTTGTGAGAGGTTTACTTAGTTATTCTGTTTGGTTTGGGTATTTAATGAACAAGGGACTGTGATAGTGTATATTACAATATATATACTATATGATACATACTATAAGTAAGATACTACTCGATTTATTCAAAAAATACAACAATTGTCCGTTAAAAGTGTCCGTTAAAGAGAGGATTACTTAGTGCTTCTCCTATGTTTAAATATTTCATGAAAAAAAGACTAAAATATATATAAGAAGATGCCAATAGATGTTATTTTTCAGTTCCTGAGAAGTAAAACAATCTATGTCCGTTAAAAGTGTCCGTTATGGAGAGGATTACTTAGTGCTTCTCCCATTTTTAGGTATTTAACTACCAAAAAGAAACTAAAATGTATTATATATAGGAATAACCCTAAGAAACTATTATAACATTATACTATTATGCAAAAAAAAAGAGATAAACCCTGTCCGCCAGGTGTCCGTTGGCCAGAGGATTGGCTAGTTTCTCTCCTCTCCTGGCCAGTGACTTAAATTTATTGCCTTCCCGGGCTATTGTTTATATTTTTCTGGCTGTTCCCGGTGCGCCATCGCATTTTGCATAATTAAGAGATAGTAACTGGTGCGTGCTAAGCGTATAGAGCTCTCCAGCTCCCTCCTAATGGAACTTTATATTAATTGCCTGGCATTAAGCTTTAAAGAAAAGAAAAAAAGGGACCTGTTTAAATGGCTGAAATAATAATGGTTGGTTGGCAGGATGGACAAGATGAGTGACTGAAAAGTAGGCCACCTATGGCGCTTTTTTCTCTTTTATATTTTTTTTTTGGGAAAATTCATGTCAATTGCACGAAGGCCAGTCCTCTAGAAAATAAATAAAACGCACCATGGCCGCCACTTTTCCTTTTTTTTCTTCTCTCTCTCTGTTTGTGGTTTTATTTTTTCCATTTTATTTTTTTATTTTTTTTTTTTTGGCTTTAGGTCAAGTGGAAAGAACCAACAAGCACAACAAGAATAACCACAACATGAAAAAGTAGGTTAACATGGGTTAAGGTGTGTCATTAACTTGCCACCAACACACACACACACACACACACACTCTCCCCAAGGGGGGGCAGTCCATGGGTTTTATCTCCACTTTACATGCCACATGCCACACAAACTCATTATTGATTTAAAATTTCTTCTCAAAATTTCGAGTTTAAGAAAGCATAGTTGGCTGAGCAGCTTGATGGCAAGTCACTGGAGGTCCTTAATTCGCTCGTTGGGATCCTGATAATGTGCCAAGGACATGACGGCAGATGCAGTTGCACCTCCCAGCCGAGGCACCTGCTAATTAGGCAGCTTTAAGTAGCCGTGGAAGTTAAGCCCATCATCCAAATTGACGCAAATTGGCAGGAGAGGCGAGTACACATCGCTTGCAATCAGATTAGACAATGTTGGCATCGCATCATGTCCTGGTTCTCGTCCTGGCAAGGACATGAAAAAGAAAAGCTTGAAAGCCAGCCACGCAGCTGCGTTCAATCATGACGCACGGATTAGGACTCAGGTTAAAGATTAACAATGCCAAACAGGAGCGACAGGATAGACATGGCAGACAAAAGGAGAACGGGAAGGATAACGACTGGGATCTATCTAAAAAAAAAGAAAAGGAAAAAAGGACAGCAGAAGGATGGTAGCTAGTTAGACAATAAGGTTTGCTCACGTCACTCCCACTATTAGTTGGGCGAAGAGGCTTCTGATGGATAGATGGAATTGGAAACGAAAGGAAGCAGCTCGAAGGACAATGGCAAGATCAAAGGATGCTTTAAGGCATAAATTTAAAGTGACACTTTATAATTCGAAACATTCTGTGTAATCTAAGATCTGTAATCTGGGTGGGTTGATTTATGATGTCTAACCGGTGTCTAGAGGGTGTGAAGAGTTTGATGAACGCACTCGAAAGCCATTTGTCATAATGCCCGGGGCACGGGGCTCGAAATATATCCCAAAGCTATTAGCACTTGATAGCAAGGACTCAAGGACTCGGTCTAAGCCAGCGAAAAATAAAGAGAAAGAAGGCCCAAAACAGCTTCAGATAAGAAGGATAACAAAAAGAGAACGACAACGACAAGGACAAGGACTTGAAGGAAGATTTACAGACAGTCGAGGAATAACAATTAGTGCATACTTTTAGGCTCAAGCCGAGAGAGAGAGAGCTACGATAGCGAATATCCTGCGAAGAACATCCAAGACAAAGAACAAGAGTCCGCGCAATAATCACAGGCAAGTGCTGCATATTTATAGGCGCAATCAAGTTAATTGCACAAAACATCAGCACCCAGATAGCACTCACACACAATACAGAGGACTACCTTTTATTCGTCCCTTTTTTTTTTCCATACTAATTAAGTTAATTGTGGGCAGTTAGAAGCCGGAGAGGAGAGTCCTGAAGGAAATGTAATTGCCACTCAAAAGTTCAATGCATTCATGGGGCATGGAACCGCGTCTGCGACTCCCTCTTCGTATTCCACTTGTCGAAGGTCCTTGAAGAATTTCTTGAATATAATATTTGGCTAACTGGCAAAACTCTTGGCTTGACTCTTGGCGGAATTATGCAGAAAACAACTTCAACTCAATTCATGATTCTTCACTTTTAAGAGTGGAAGCCACAACTCTTGGCCACAACT
Source organism: Drosophila pandora (assembly GCA_021223865.1). Taxonomy (NCBI): domain Eukaryota; kingdom Metazoa; phylum Arthropoda; class Insecta; order Diptera; family Drosophilidae; genus Drosophila; species Drosophila pandora. Next base: position 795,717 of record JAJJHT010014385.1, on the reverse strand, counting down.
GCACTGAGAACTATTTCCATAAACTTGGCCCATGGCTTATTTCCTTCTCCTAATAACTCTATAAGTAGGAGAGTATAGCCCTGACACTATTATTTTCTTATCTTGAGGACTCTATAAGTCGAAACCACTAGGATCAGTCGACTATATCCTATTGAAGGACCTTTGCAGGCAAGACTGCCAACAAATCTCTTAATTCCTAGACAAATCCAGTCGGAGTCTTTCCATTTCCATTTCAATTACTATTTTTGCCCTTTATTTTTTTTGAGGCATTACCTTGCTTTCGGTATCCTTGCCAGTGCATTCCCTATTCCCTGTGGTGAATTTCAATTATCCTTGTTTGGGGCCCAGTCCATCTATTCCTTGCATTTTCATTTTCATTTCTCTGGGCTAGCTCCTTGTATTTCATTTTCAGTTTTATGCATGAGACGCCCTCGCCATCGCCATCGCCATCGTTGCCTAGTTTTTCATTCCGAACCAAAAATTCCCTATTTTTGTGCTGCCATTTTTTCCATTCCTCTCCTTCCAGCCAGTTCATCTTCTTGCTGGCCATTTACGCTGTAAATTGTTTGCATAAAATAGACCAACTAGCTGGGGAGAGATCCCATGGCCTAAACAAAAAAAAAAGGAAACAAAGACCTCTAGCCATTTGTTTCCGGGGCCGCCCCAGCATTAAAGTCCAGAGTCTCGGGTCTTAATTTTTGGCGCGGCTTATTTGTTCTTCCAGATTAAGTTTCAAATTGATGGGCGTTTTCATTTCATCCGCCAGGATGCGGCGACATGAGGGTGAGGAGTGCCAGTGCCATAGTTTCTCCATCACCACCGCCACAAACACCTCCGAAAAAATCCTTATGTCTCTGCCCATCATGAGGACAGGACTTGCAGGTCCTTTGGCAGAATTTTTTAGGTTAGCACGACTTTTTAAACTCTTTCAACCCAGTGTGACCTTGCCATGCCACGGAATGTGGAACATTTCATTCCCAATTTATTCCATCTTCTGATTCATCATCTTGATTTTCTTTTCTTTCAAAGTTACAATCACTTGAGCTCAAAGTCCCCGAATATCAGTTTAGTTGTAAATTTCTGAGTTGCTACCTGAGTTTGTTTTTGGTTTTGTAGCTTGTAGCTTGTAGTTTTTGTATTTTGGAATAGCTAAAACTACAGTGGCATACCTGCCCACAAAGTGGGAAACCAGGGGAGAAGAAAAAGTTTTGTTTGTGAGTTTTTGTGGCGGCGTGTGAAGGCAAAGAAAAACTTGCGCATAAAATTTCCATATCAGCAATTTTATTTGCAACAATTTGGCAACACTTTTGTGCAGCTTTGGCTGCCGGTGACGTATCAATTTCCGCTTGATTGCATTAAAAAAAAAACACACACAAAAAATATTTTACTGGGAGGGGGTAGGGGGGGTGGTTGCTTTTGAGAGAAAACGCGGCAAAAGTTTTCCCTTTTTCCGTTTTCCGTTGCCGAATCGTATTTTGTTGATGGCGCAAATGAAGTTTTTCGGCTGCAAATACGATTTTGCGGCAAACGAAAATCGAAAATAAAGTTAAAAATTTTACGTTTTACTTGGTTGTAAGTATCTGGGCACCCATTTTCCCTTTTTTCCATTTTCCCGGCCCCGGTGTGGGTGCAAAAAAAAAAAAAAACAAAAAGTTTGCGACTGCGGGAAAGTTTGGCGGCGAGTGCAAAAGATTACAATTTCTGCACACAGTTCGCCTGCATACTTTCCTGCGCCCGTGTCCGTGTCCGTGTCCGCGTCCGCATCCGCGTCCAAGTTTAAAGGTTAATGATACCACAAAATAAGTTAAGGACCCCCAAGAAACACACGCAAGGAAATAATGCTCCTGATTGGATTTGTGCAGTGATGCGGCCACGTTCTCTATGTTTGCTACGTGCTGCAGTTGCAGGATAGGGAGAGGGAACGACGACAAATTGCCTGTGTGACCAGGTTACCGTGTGAGGCACGGTGAGCGAGTGTGACCCTGCATAGCGACGGGGAAAACGAATCACGCTGCAATTACGGTAACTATTTACAGCCAATGCCAACAAATTTGATTCATTTTTATAATAATAAAGCAAGTAGTGGCATTGCTACCATTAGATAAATTAAGGAGAAGTTCTCCGCCCATGAAATTTGCCAGTTTATCCCTTTGTTCTTGCCTGTCATGTTCTGGCATCCTTTAAACGCATTTGTGCGAGTAACAAATGGCAAGCCAACAGATGTCAGTGAGCATGTGCTCCACACCCTAATACCTTGTCCCACACATACACTTTTAGAAGGAAGAAGGTGCGGTGTCCTCGAAGGCTTCCGTTCATTCCTTTCTACTTTATACTGGAAAGCTCCTTCCTGTTGGCCCCGCTCTTGTTTATTGTTAGCTTAGTGAACATTTAATTGTTGTTTACATTTGTATTTTGGTTTATTTTGCAGCACTTTGTTGTCGCTCCCCCTCAATTTCATCCGCAGAGTCTGTCCTCGGTGCTGTTTTTTAATAAGATTCCAGGGGCCGTGTGGAGTGAGCGCGAAATTTACATTTTAATTTCTTTTAATTAAAAAAAACACAGCGAAAAAGTATTAAAAATAAAATACATTAGAGTGCTTCCTTTCGTCGCTCTCTACCTTATGTCCTTTGTTGTCCTTTGCGATTGACATTAGCAGAAAAAAGAAAAAAAAAAAACGAAAACGGTGACAGCTGTCAATATAAAATTTGAAAGGATCTTCACTCCAAGAAGGGCGGGAGTCCACCAGGTGAGAAGTACGACGAGTTACCAGAGAGAATGGGAGAGATTCAACAGAAACAGATGGTGACCCCGTTGATTTAAACTTTGCTTTTGAAAAAAAAAATTAAAGTTCAGGGGTCGAATCTCAAGGCTTTTGAGTTTTATTTCCAATTATTTCAATCTTTGAACTGTTCAGTAAATCAGAGTTCGGGTCACGTTGGGCCATAAACGTTGGAATGCTTTGAGGAATTTTTGACAGTTTCAGAATGTACACATTCATTAGATAAAAGCCCCTTAAGGACATTCAGTGACCCCTTGATATGTCCTGCAAATGCATTTTCGAACAAACAAACAACCGAAACAAACAAATTGCGGATGCACTTGAGACTTTGAAAAACAAATCGCCTCTGAAAGCTGGCCAGGATGGGGGCAGGAAGTGCTTCATCACATTCTACACAACTCCACTCCACTCCACTCCACTCCAGTCCAGTCCAGTCTACTCTACTCTAGAATTACCCATGCCTTTCTCTGTCTAACAATTGTCGCACGTAATTTGGTTTTGGTATCTCAATTTCGGTTCTCCAAGGGATGTTTTTGGGGAATGCCAAGCGAAGGACATAGCCAGGACATATAGGAGTCTGGAGAAAGGTGCAGCGACGAATCAATTTCTGACATATGGCCTGTCAATGAGCTTTGACGTGTGGCAGGCCCAAGATAAAAGGATGTGTTCGCTTCGGCCTGGGATATGCAACAGTGTGGCCAGGAGCCAGGACACTAGCCTGCCAGGACACTAAGCAAACATGACACCAAACGGAAGAGGATACCCAGCATTGCACTGAACTAAACTGGACTTGAACTTCACAACTTCATTAAGGTAGCAAGGCAGGACAAGGCAGGGCAGGACAAGGCAGGCAGTTTAAAATTTTCTTTTTGGCATTGAGAATTTTCCATTTCACTTTGTATGTTTTGCGGGGGAATTTCTGGATTTCTACAGTATTTATCTTGAACATTTTTCAACCGAAACATTCAAACACATCTGTGGGGAAACATTTTGCGCAAATTGAAGTATTTACCTTTTTTGGTCAAGGCAATGGAAACTATCCACGTGCCACACCACACCACCACACCACACCACCACACCACACCACACTATACCACACTCACTTTAGAATTTCTCCATTTCAGCTTCATTTGCTTTATGTAAATTTTTCAGCACCACCTCTGGTGTTCCTCCCAGGCTTTCAGTGTTATTTCCCAGTGCTTTTACGGACTTGCAGTCCTCTCCCCCTGCAGTCCTTTTACGGTGGTTGGGAGCCACGTTCCTCACCTGTCAGCCAGTTGCCACCCGGGCGCAGCCATTTGTTTCACTTCCCTCCATTCCCGATCCCGATCCCGACTGGCCTCCATTGTCCAACAAAACGTTGCGTAAGCGTTTGCCAAAGTTAAACCATGGCAGAGCTGCATCCTCTATCCACTATCCACTATCCACTATCCCCAGCACCTAACCCCGTATATAGTTTTTTGTCCGCCTTCTCCTCGGAGCAAAGGCACTAAGTGACTATCGCTTACTGGCGCGGCACATGTCTGCACGTTTATTTCTGAATGCTTCGTTTTCGGTGCTTCTTGGCTGGAAATTGCATTGCTGGAACTTCTACACCTCCTCCTACACCTCCCCCCCAGTCTCATCAGCTAGCTCAAAAAAAAAAAATAAAGAAAGAGAAGAAAACTCCAGTCTTGGCCATCCATTTGTTTCTTGAATTGCGGTGTGGTATGTTTCATTTTCAATTTCCATGCCATTTGCTTGTGTTTGGGAAGATTTCACTTTGGGGTGAGAGTCTTTTCGAAAAAAGAAAACAATCTAGTCCCTTTAAGTGTGACCAAAAGTTCAATAGTCATCTCTACTCGACAGTGTGACCATGCTATGTAGCGGAATTGAAACAGTTAAAAGCCTATAATAACATTTTCCACCGAAATGGCACAAACTTCGATTTCCGTTGAGCCAAAAATGGCCAGAAAAAAAAAGTTGGAAACAACTTTTTTATTAAGTCATTTCATCGTTAGCCGAGAGAGAGAGGAAGAGAGAGGAAAACCGGAAGCCGGCTGAAAATATAATCATAATAAAAGCGAAATTAAATAAAATGAAAAGTCATGAAAAACATTTGCACTTGTTCAAAAAGTAAGCACAACAGAATCGTTTCGCCGCGTGGGCGTTTTTCAGTTTGGCCTGTTCCAGGATGTCCATTAGCCCAGACCCAGATACGGTGGGAGGTAGGTGGTAGGTGGTAGGTGGGACAGGAGTCTGTCATTAAATATTTACTTGGCGCTCTCATTTCTTTTACTTAGGCAATGGGATTCGCCGAGAGTTGCGCTGCCATCGCATTCCATTAGCCAACATCCCGCTCCCGCCAGCTCCTTCTAAATATATATATATATGTATATATGGAGAGGGCGTAGTATATCCGCTTCTGGGCACAAGCCAGATAAACATAACCGTTTCGTTTTATGAGCAACAATCATTGCTTTTGATTGCCATCCTGATGGCTTCAGCTTCCACCTACCTACAGGCGGACCTACAGGGCCTCCTTCTTATCCTGGCGAAGGTGTAAAATGCCGCATTGCTTAAATTTTTTATGGCTCACGCCTGCCAGGCCTGGGCTCTGGGTGCTGGGCTCTGGTCTGGGTGGTTATTGTGTCGTTCTCATGATTGAAACTCATTTGGCTGGTCCTCCCATCCTCCATGTTGTCCTCCAGGAAGGATCCGCCTGGCCAAGTGCCACATGGCTGTTAAATTGATTGCAGGACAGGTGTGTAAGGACACGGCACACTCTCCACCAGCAATTGTTGCTCTCGATTTTGGATTTTAACTGTGATGGGCACTCATTAGTTTTGGTTGCGGTTTTTGGGGTTTCTACCTTCCAGGTTTTCCCTGAAAATTGGCAACAATATTCTGCACTTCTCGGTGGCCCAAAAGGCACAAGGAAATTGGCTAAGAGCAGTTTTGGTCAGCAGTTAGGAAGCAAACAAGTATAGGAATTGTGTTTAAGATTCTCCGTTTAAGACTATCCTTTGAAGTTCTTGAGAATATTTATAATGAATAAGGGAAAAGTGATTGTGAGACTGAAAAATTGACGAGATTGATGAGAGCCAACTATCAAGTGACAAGTCTGCGAAGAAAAGCGCGCGATTTTCCTCGAGAGTTGTATCAACTTTAATGAAATTTCCTCCATATTAAGCTGAAACTTCCGAACTGGAAAGAAAACGACGGAAAAGCGAAACGACCAAGGAGAAAAGAAAAAAAATGAAAAGAAAACTCTGCTTCCTTTTTAATTTCCGTTTTTATGCGTTTGCCTCAAGGCGTTCGGGGGAGGGCAACTTCGTGCAACAAACACCTGGCCAGGTGAAAACGCTGATGTTGCAAATTAGAGAACTTCCTTCCACAATCTCTCTCTCTCTCTCTCTTTCGTCCTGTCCACTATTCCGCTGACTGCCGCTGATGATAAGCATAAAATTATCGACACAAAAGCAAAATTTGTGTAATAAAAATTTTAATTAAGTGTATTTCTCGCTTTTTTCGCCGAAAGCGATGACAGCGTTCCATCACACTTTTCAAATTACGGAGCCGCACAGACAAGCGGACTGGCGGACAGACGGACAAGCGGACAGGCGGACAAAAGGACGGACAAGGACACAGGCAGAGATACAGGGATACGGATACAAGTACGGATCCTGGGCTATCATTGTTGGAAATTTATGCAAATCGGTTTTGAGCCCCCGACTCTCCCACGCCGCCCACTGAATTAAAAGTGAAGTGTTTCAACTGCAGGAACAATAGGTGGACAGGGGGGTAGGTAGACCAAAAAAAAAGGGGGGCCTTTAAATGAATTTTTAAATAAAAAAAAATTATAAAGAATTTAATTCCAGGAAATACTACTTTTCAGTTGTATTTATCACTAATTTCAAGTTAAAACCCCCCTTTGTAAGCCACTGCCTTGCCAGACAGAGTCGGCTTGGAGAGGGGGTGGAGTAGGACAGACAGATAGTCCTAGAAAGAGACGGCTGGCCGAACGATAGAGACAAAGGCAGCCAAACGATTAACGCTTTTAATGAGCACTAAAAACTCGCCTACGCAATTATGAGATAGCACCACCCCCTAGACCCCTAGATGTGGCAGGGTGGGCGTGGCAGGCAGTGAATTGGACCAAGGCGTGGCTGGGTGAGGCGCGTGATTGCCGGCGGTGAATAAAGCAACGATATCCATAGACGACCGAAAGATAAATCCAAACCAAAAAAAAAAAACAAAAGGAGGTGGCAGGCAGAGGCCCAGAAAAGTATGCTTTAAAAACAGAATAAGCAGGGAAATTTAAGAATTTTGTGGGAAAAAATTATAATAAAAAGGATATTTCATACAAGGACTAAAGAAAAAGAGTCTCCACTAATCTCTAAGCATTTTGTTAATTAAATTTTGAGAATAATCCCGAACATCCTTTGGACGACTTTGATTTTCAAGGCTACGTGCCAACTGGCAAACAGGATTCCAGACACAATTTAGTCCTTTTAGCGTGTATCCTTTCCGCCACGACTATTCAAAATTCAATCAAATGCATTTTTCTGCTTTCAGACAGACTAGTTCCACTGGAAATTTCATTTGTATGATCCCATTCCCATTCCCCAGCCCATGTCCTTGGCACTGCTACTGAGTCCTCCCTCGTCCTTTTTAGCCTTTTGTTGTGCGGCCATAAAAAGAAACAGTTATTAGAGGGGCGGCGAAGAGAGAGGGTTGTCCGGCGGAGGAGCTCTCCGGTAGCCGGAGCATCCTTGGCTGGATTATTATTATTATTGCTATTATTATTATTACTGCCACTGTGCATCTACTTTTTGCCAGCACTGTATTACATTTATTGTTATTTTCATGCACTTCCTTTTTTTTTCTCCTGCAAGTTGCGGCAAAAAGTGCAGGGATTTCGTATTTTTTATAAATAGAATATTAAGATTTGAATTCTAATTTAATTTTAATATTTTTTTAAACCCTTTGAAAATGCGGAAAGTCAAGGATTATAAGAAAGTGGTCCTTGCGAAGGCTATAACTTGGCCAATATCCATCCGATTCTTAAAAGGAATACCTTAAATGATTTCTGAAACAACTCTCCATCAATCTGAATCCACATCTAGAAATAAAATTTTCGATCTGATTTTTTCAAAATTTTCTGATGGACCCCCTTGGAAAATGGTATATACTATAATTTCGTCCTTGCGAATGCCATATCTTTATTAATTTTTACCCGATCTTTAAATGGAATACCTCAAACGATTTCTGGACTAATTCTCTACGAAATTGCATCAAAATCTGGATATAAAATTTTCGATCCCATTTTTTCAAAATTTTCTGATGGACCCCCTTTGAAAATAAGCAAAATCAAGGATTATAAGAAAGGTGGTCCTTGGAATTGCCATAAATTGGCCAATATCGATCCCATCCTCAAGAGGAATATCTTAAACAACTCATAGAATAATTCTTCGTTAATCTACATCAAAACCTTGTAATAAAATGTTGTTTCCTATTTTTCAAAATTTTTTCTAAAAGACCTTCTTTGAAAACTAAGAAAATCAAGTTATATCGAACTAGCGGAGGCCCTAGCATGGCTCTATTTTGATTTTTGGAGAGTGTTTTCTATTAAAAAGTTTAAGAAATGTGAATATTTTGGGTATATATATATCAGATTCAGATTTTGTGTACCTTACCCCGCCCTACTCCCCTTTCCCAAAGCCCTACTCCCCTTTTGTTTTTCCTCCACTTTGATTATTTTGGCCTTAGTTCCTGTTCCTGGTTTAGACATTGTTGTTGGCCCTGTTTTGTTTGGTTTTGTAGCTAAATTAGCTAAATTGCTTATGGCAAAGCTCACGTACCGGTCTCTGCCACGCCCACACAGACCCAAAAAAAAAAATAAATAATAGCAGGGGCGGTGGTGGTGATGGGGGAGGGGTTGGAATGTGAAACTTCCACCTCGGTTGCTTTTGCCATTTCGGGGGCGGGGATTTTCATCTGGTTTTTGTGTAATTGTTAATCACAGAAAGTTCAACTTTCTGAATATTCACTGGCTTTATTTCTACTACCTCCCCAACACCCCCTTCCCCCCTTAGACTTGGAAAGTTTAATGCCACACCCCCTCTTACTCTACCCCTCCCGACTTTTATGGGATTTCTTTTGTTTTTACAATTTTCCAAAAAATTGTTGTGCGATTTTTGTTTTCATGGTCCATTTGGTTTTTGGCTTTCTGTGTTGAGAAAATCTCTTGTACTAAGGGTAGCACAGTCCCCCCCTTACATCCTTCCCCGCCCACTCCTCTGCTCTGTGTACGTGCAGGTGAACGCATAATTAGGAAAATTCCTTTGTTGTTACTCTGTGTTTTTCGTGGGGGGGAGGGGGGCAGCAAAAAACCGGAACAAAGCCAGAAATATACACTGCGAACTTATTTCTATATTAAACTATACTTATTTCTATATTATTTCATACTTTTTAGAAGCTTTTTTTGGGTTTTTCTGATTTTTTTAAATTTTTTTAGTGACGAAAATCGTAGTTTTCTAATTAGATTTGTCTTTTTTTAGTGACGAAAATATGTATTTTTTTGAAAATATAATTATTTTATGTATAATTTTCTTGTTAGTAACAAAATATTAAATTTTTATGTTAAAATTCAACTATTTTAACACTTTTTAGTGACGAAAATGCCCTTTTTTTTGTTAAAATTTCATTATTTTGTTTTAATTAAATAGTTTTAAAAGACAAATATTTAATTTTTACCTAATCATTTTCTCGTTTTAAGAAGCTCTTCTCAAACTATAATAAATAGCATAAATCTTACACGTTTCTTTCAGTGCAGCGCTTTCAGTTGAGTGAGTTGAAGTTTTTGCAGCGAAAAATCTCATTTGTTTACATTGCCATTGAATCAATGGGCGAACATTTAATGCCGGAGCCTGGCATTTTCTCGGATTCTCCACAGCTTCTCCATTTCATCATCAATAGAAACCCAATAGCATTCGTCTCGCATTACCAAGGACTCTTGTACTCACCCGTACCTCCACGTAGACCTCCACGTAGACCTCCTCGCAGACCTCCTCGTAGACCTCCTCGTACATCCTCTCGAACAGACGCACACACACACACACACACACACACACACACTTACAGGATAAAGAAGGGAAAACGATGCCGAAAACTCACCTGAAAAGAAAATAAAAGAAGAGAATGAGAAAAAAGGAAGAAAAATCAATGTGTATCTTTTGTGAGAAACGGTTAACAAGTCGTATGAGTAATTTTATGACAGACCCTGAAGAAAATGAAACTTTTTATGCAAGAAACATACAAACAAACAAACAAACAAAGAAACAAACAAACATCTGAGATATATGGAGAATTTTTATTTGCTCACGCATAAAATGCCATTTCTAATTTACGATCTAAGGAACTGGTAGGAAGTTTTTCCCATGACGCCTGTTTAAGATGAATTTTCGTTATATTCCTCTTATTTTTCTTTTTTTTTTTGGTTTATTGTTATGGTTCTTTGTTTAGATATTTGCTGTTTGGTGTTTGTTCTTCCTGATTGCAGTATCCTTCATCCTTGTGGGCTTTGTTTTTCTTTTTCATTTTCATTTTCGATTTCGACTGCACACCTAAAATTATGCAATAAAAGAATCCTCCAAAAAAGCAGAAAAAGTACGCCCTGAGATTTCTCTTCTAATTAAATCAACATAAAAGCTCTGGGTATCGCAGGATACAAAAGGACGAAGGACGCAGGATGGTAGTACTATGTGGAATATAGGACTCTCTATGCCATTTGTAGAAACGAAAATTAATGATGTGGAAATTGCGCAAACACGCATCGAATGCTTTTCTTTCATTCGCCACTCGTTAATTTTCATGGGCCCCCCCCAAAAAAAAGGGAGGGAGGGACTGCATTTTGCCAGATTTGTGTTTTTGGTTGAAATTAGTTTGTTTTCTACATTTCTTGTTGTTGTTTTTCGGTTGTGGCTTTTGAAAATGTTTTAATTAAAGTGCATTAAAGCAGAGAACATTTTCAAATGAGAAGCATAATATGAGTGATTGCTTTAATATTTCTAGTCACTGGTGGAGACTGACTCTCATACTAGTAGCTACTAGTAGTTGCCATTAACTATCATAGTTAATGGTTGTGAGTTACTAGTTAAGGTTTTAAGGTGATTTTAGGTACTAGTAGATACATGGGAAGGACACGTGTCTTTGGACACATCGTACAAAAACAAAAAAAAATTTACAAAAAAAAATTCAAAAAAAAAAAATACAACAACAAAATTACAACAAAAACATTTACAACAAACAAAAATTACAACAACAAAAAATGACAACAAACAAAATTTACAACAAAAACAGTGCAACATAATACTTACAACAACCTTATGACATACTTACAACAACACACTTAAAACAAACATACTTACAACAACATAATTACAACAACAAAAACTTAATTTACAAAAATAAATTAAAAAAAAAGAAACTAATTTTCGGATTTTTCAGGCCAGCTTAAGTGCAACCCTTGAGAATCGAGGAGGAGGGCGCTATTTTTTAATTAATTATTTTATTATTTTTATACCCTTGCAGAGGGTATTATAATTTTGGTCAAAAGTGTGCAACGCAGTGAAGGAGACATCTCCGACCCTATAAAGTATATATATTCTTGATCAGGATCACCTCCTGAGTCGATATGAGCATGTCCGTCTGTCCGTCTGTCCGTCTGTCCGTCTGTCCGTCTGTCCGTCTGTCCGTCTGTCCGTCTGTCCGTTTCTACGCAAACTAGTCTCTCAGTTTTAAAGCTATCGAGTTGAAACTTTGCACACACCCTTCTTTCCTTTGCAGGCAGTATATAAGTCGGAACGGCCGGGATCGGTCGACTATATCCTATAGCTGCCATATAACTGATTGATCGGAAATGCCATAACTTTGGTGTTTTTTAAGTTAGAGGGTTGGGACTTTCCACACATGTTATATTTGACCAAAATATCTTGTGTACAAAATTTCATAAGGATCGGCCGACTATATCCTATAGCTGTCATAGAACGATCGAAATTGGAATAACTTTGGTGTTTTTTAAGTTAGAAAGATGGGATTTGGTACAGATTCTATTTTGTTAAAAATAATTCAATATGCCAAATTTCATAAGGATCGGCCGACTATATACGATCCGCTACATATCTAATAATATAAGATGCGTGGCGCCACCTAGCGGACTGCGACTGAACTGCAAGGGTATATAAACTTCGGCTCCGCCCGAAGTTAGCTTTCCTTTCTTGTTTTTTATTATTTTAATATATATCCATGAAACTAAAGAATCTGCAGCAGTGTTATTATATGCAAAGTAACGGTAAAATGGTACTCTTCATTCCCAATAGACATCTGGCCGCCCTTAAATGTAGGCAACGGAAATATAAGAGTTTATATTTTCCGATTTTTAATTTGTTAAAAAATATGTTTTTCTTTAAGAATTTTAAGGAAAATTAACTTCTATTACAAGCTTAAGCTTATATAACTTGCCTATAATATATTGACCTATAGAGGAAAGTTATATAAGAGATTTATTAAATTAAAAACAAAACAAAAATATTAGTTAATAGTTTCTAATTTCTATGCAAAAACAATTATTTAAAATACTCAGTAATTTAAATCAATATCCTTTTCAGCCTCCTTTCATTAGTCCTTCTAAACAGTCCCCCCCCCCCAAAAATATCTGTTTTTTTTTGTTTTCAATTTTATTTAATCAATTTAATGAACCCGAAATGCCGGAATTTGTCATGCCTGGATATGCCGAAAATTTGTCAATTGATGCACAACCCTCGACCAAAAACACAACAACGCCTTGCCACAAATTTCACGCAGCATATTTTTCAAAAAAATAAAAAAAAATGGGGGAAAGAACTGTGTGGCAGTGGCAGTGGCAGTGGCAAGTACGCAGGCTGCATACATAAATCAATTTCAATTAACGTTAATTAAATACGCATCAAGTGGGCATGACCACAAAAGCAAAATACGGAAGCAGCCAAAAACCAGTAAAGGGGCATAAAAATGGAGATTGAAGCTGCCAGGATGGGTGGTTAGATGGGTGGGTGGTTGGTTGGTTGGCTGGCTGGTTGGGTTGTTTTTTGAATGAGAAACGCAGATTGGCATAGAAACGGAGACAGCCCCGAAAAGTATGCTCAACAAATTGAAAATGGAGCTGGTGATGGTGATGGTGCTATGCTGCCTGGATGGGTTTTGGGTTGGGATTTTAGGTTGGTTGAGGGGTTGGGTGGACGGACAACAACCAGTCCGAGAGCCACCCACTTTTTCCCACTCACTATTCTGCGCGTCTGTTTTGCGGTTATGCGCCTGGCTTGTCACGAGACCATACCAAAATATACACAACCGAGCAGGGAAAAAGTACGCAATATAAACAAGTTGAAACCGAAAAGCCAACAAGATATCTATTCGACTAGAAAGGTACCCTACACTGCTATCTATCCTTAACAGATTCCTTGAAACTAGGAAATATGGACCCTCTTGATTCCCTTTTTCTAGTTACCTCCATGGGGATGGGTAATACCACTGACTCCCAGATCTCCCAGAACACTCTAGAATTCTGGCAAACATACACTCGCAGAGACATAAACAAACACTCGCTCTGGGAATTGCGAAAAATTCTGTTCCAAAAACCACAATGATGCGGTGTGATGGCAAAAAAAAAAAAACGGGAAAGGAAACAAGCCAATGGGGAGTGGGAGAATAACTTCAATTCCTGGAATCTAGAATTTAGAAGCTCGAAACCCAAAACCAATAGATTCTAGAATTACAAGCGACATCTCTGATGATTTTTTGAGAAAAAAAGAAGGTATTTGATACCCAGTACTTGCTCTCCCACCACTTCCTTCCTAAATCATTTTTCAAATTTATATAAATGTTGAATAGAACCTCCTCCTCGGCCTCCATCCCACTTGAATTTTTCTTTTCGTCTTTTGTATTCATTTTAATTTCCAACTTTTTCGGATAATTACAAAACTCATTAGTGCCGAAACTTTGTACGAGCGGTACCCGAAAATGCTAATTGAAATTGGAAGTTGTGTTTAGAGAAGGAATGAAGGAAAAGTCTGAGATGATTTGGTCAACTGGCAGTGCCAGTTTGTTGCTAAAATACTTCAAAAAAAATATAAATGATAAGAAAAACAGGCTGAGGCTTAGGCAGCTGGCACCAAATTCGTAATGGGCTTATAAAAAGCTAAACAGAATTTCTGGGAAATGGATTTGGAATTGAAACGGCACGAAATGAACAGCCTGGAGAACTGCCTCATGTTTGTGCTCTGCCGGCGAGAATGTGGCGACGCCGATGATCGTCACACTTTTATGGATCGACTGGATGTGGCGACGGTGCCCGTTTTAGTTCCAACTATTGTCCAGACCGAGCCATTCCACAGGGGACGTACTGTGCCCCGAATGCCCCGGGGTCTGGCCAAGCGGAGAGCGTCACATTCTCCGGCTGGTCGCGAGGAACTTCACATCCATGCCGATGTCCACCGGCCACCCTCCATCCCAGATCCTGACTGCTATTTGGGTGTGGTGGAGGCGCCATTGTCCTTCCCCACCGAGGACATTATCAATATGAGTTCAGGACAACCGATTCGTTCGCCTGTTACCATCACTTTGTCATAAAATGCGAGTCTGGCGGTGATTTGCATTCGCAAATTGGTAATACAATAGGTAGTTGAATGCCACTTAATTGCACAAAATCATCACTAGCTCCTGTCCACCAATATATGCATCTATATATGCTATAGAGTATAGAATATATATAGTGTCCGGTGCATTTTTGACAAATTACCATAAGTGACATCATTTTGCATAATAAGCTGCAGGCCCACTGCTCTCCCTCCCCAGAGACCCGCAGAAAAATAGCATTTCCCGAGAGGAGAATTCGATGCCAGTTCCAGGTAACACAACTGTACCTGCACTGCACTGGAACAAAGGTGTTTAATGTTTACAATACCAGTTGGAAGTGTTAATTGCCCAGCTATAAAAGCAAACGACTCTGGGGTGTAGAGCCTCAGTTGGAGGCTCCCAGCCAGAAGCTCTGGTCAAATCAAAATAAATAATAGCGGATTGTCCAGGTGAGAGATTAATTTCTTTGAGAAGAAGCAGGCTTCTGGTGTGGCTGTAGGTGTTTATCTTTGGGATTATACCAAACAAGACATCTCGCAAAGACCAAAGGCACAAAAAAATAGCCAAAACTTTGAAATCTTATAAGCTAGTTTAACAATAAACTGTTTATTTCTTCAACTATTACTGACTTCTTCCTAAAAAAACACTTTTTATAAATATTTAAAGCTTTTAGTGTGGCTGTAGCTGTTTTTCTTTGGGATTATACCAAACAAATCACTTTAAAATACCAAAAGCCCTAAAGAAACACTAACGCTTTGTTGGTTTAAATGCCTTATAAAGAATTGTGAATGTTTTTCAGCTTTTAACCCGCCAACCTCATCGGTGATGTGTCTTCTGCTTTCTTTCGGCTGCTGTGGCTGCTCTTCGCCAAAGCCCACGCCCAAGAAAAAGCGCTCCAAGCAAAGCAAAGACAACAAGCCGACGGAGCATTACTATTCCACCGACATCCAGATGCAGGAGTTCACTCGATCCGAATACCAACTGACCGGGGATCAAATGCCAAACGGATCCTTGGCCTCGCTGCCGAGCATGAGCCCCAGCCTGATGGCCCTGCCCCACCGGATTCCCACGTCCACCACCTTGAGTTCGTGGGCCTGCGAGGAGGAGCTCTACGACATGGACGAGTACGAGGAGCGAACGCCCACCAAGTGGACTGCCTGGTGGCTGCAAGGAGCCTCCTCCAGTGATCAGATCCTGGCACCGCACTCCTCAATTTTTACTTAGTTTGGTGGTCGAATAGATGGGTCTAACAATGGGTTTTCCTAAGCAATGGCTAAATAAAACTTTAAAGTTTTAAAATACAATTTTTTTTTAATTAAAGAAAAGAGGGAAGGTCGCTAACCAAACTATGCATTTTTAAAATGAAATTACGCCACATTTAGGCAAGTGTGGAAAAAAAAGGATTCAACTGGCAGAGACTGTGTAATAAAAATTTGATTAGCTGCTTGTTTAACTTTAATTAAGTTGACTCCACACACCAGGACACACTCGCACACAAGGTAAAGGATGGTGGCAGAGGAGTCACAGGAAAGTTAATCAAATATTTAGCTCGAGAGTCCCTTTCGCAGGATAAGCAAGCCACCAAGCCAAGAGAGAGGGAATGCCAGCCGCAGGGTTTAGTTTTGGTCTGGGCTGGGCTGGGCATATTAACATTTTGACTGAGCAAACTGGCAAAGGCAAAGCCAAACAAACAAACAAATGCCAGAATATTCATGATGATCATTAACACAGAGCCCAAGACAAGGAATATGCCATATATCCTTGCCATACAGGATGCAGTTAGTTCGGGAGTCGACTTTAACGCCCGAAAGCAAATTTGCTCAGAAGGATATGTGGGCGATGTGGGTGATGGTGTCTATGGTTATCCTTGTGGGGCATATCCTTTGCCAAAGTGCTCTCTCCGACCTAAAGGACATTAAGGAACTTTTCCAACATGTCATTAAAATAAAAATCGAGAGCGTGTTAAATGATTTACAAAAAAAAAACACACACACAGAAAAGGATAAAAAAAAGGAAATACTGAAAAAAGGATGTTGGAAACAATTTCGTTGGCTTTTTCCCCCAGTTTATGTCCTTTTCAGCTTCATAGCTTCCACAAGCTCCGAATCTGCCTTGCAGCGTCTTGAGCCATTTTTGTATTTTATGCTTTTTATGAGTTTTCAATAAGTTTACTCCCAAAGCGCCACAGCGCCAGGATGAAGTTTCCTTTTTGGCCATTAAAGATGCCAAGTTTAATATCGATAAGTTGTTAAATCGATAAGTATAAGCTATATCGATAAACTAACATAACAATTATTCGTGTGCCACCATATGTGACCATACCAGACTTTAATCTTTTAAAGACTGAACAGTTTTATTATTATTTTCTATTAAGTTTAAGCAAATCGCATTGCCACTCGACACATTCAATTACTATTTTTGTTCCGGGAAGTGATATTTTAGTGGGCAGTCGTCTGACTCCCGGCTGGGAACTTTGTTTTGGATCGTTCTGGGGACTTTGGGCATTGGGATTGTGAACCATCCCCCCGTTCCAACTAATCGCCGCCCATTAGACGCCAATGACACTTTTATGCCACTTTAATAAACTTGAGAAGCCAACAAACAAGTGTATGAAGAGGTTCTCCCTCGCTGGGCATTGAGTTTCAAACCCCCCCCACACTTGTTAAGGGGGAGCACAAAGTTTTTGCACGTTGCGATAAATGCTATGGCACTGCAATCTACCCCCTCGGGGTTTTGGTTTTCGGCTTTTGCCACAAGTTTTGTTCATAAGTGTGAGGGGTTCATATATGTATGTATGTACGAGCCAAAGATATCAATAATCATTGATACCAAAGGGTGGCTTCGGTATCCTCAAGACAAAAAAGAAAAGAAAATAGAAAGAGTTCAAATAAATAAATATATGTATGTGTAGTTGATGGCCAATCTCTTGTTGCGTAAATTGATACAAATCGTTCAATAATCACGCAATTGCATTTTATTTCGTTCGAGGGAAGCGCAGTCACGTGTGGGTTAATGGACTTCTGCAGCAGTGGCTCGAAGGCTCGAAGGAAGGTGGCTTCGATTTGTTATTAATGGCACATGGTCACTCGAAAGCAATCATGAAATGTGTTATTAATGGCACATGGTCACTTTGGGCTAACTAGGACGCTGCTAATTAATGGAGCAGGGCCACACTGTTTGTAAAATCAAAATTAAATAAAAAAGGTTTGAAGCAAAAATATTTAATCTTGCTTTTATAAATATTATATTTTTTTATGAGAGGGTCTCTTCTTTTAAAATAAATAATAAAAAAATAATAAAGAAAATAAGTAAATAAGAACAAGCTTTCAGGAGCAGACACACCCTCAGTAAATCCAGAGTTTCTATAAAAAAAAAAGGAAAAAATCTCCACCCTTGTTAGCTGGGTTATTTATCATCTGGAAATTGTTGTAATGCATTTTGTAATCAATACAAAGCAATCAGAATGAACAAAAGCCGGAAAGGTACGAGGCTCTGAAGGGCGCAGTACACGTGACCAACCAAGGGGGGTTGTACGTTACTAAATTAATGAAATAAAAGAAGGAGAGCCTGAACCAGGCCTGGGGCGAGTTCTTCGACAGTTTTTCCACGCCTCCGAAGCCCCAACTTTGGGCAGTAAAAAAAAAATTTAA
>JAJJHT010014385.1:763003-776888 GCA_021223865.1 Drosophila pandora | reverse complement strand
GTATTAAATAAAAATAAAATATTTAAAATAAAATAAGAAAATCAGGAAGTGGATGTCATGCGACGGCACGTGGTGAGGGGCCAAGGCCTTAAATGACAATAAAATATTCAAAATAAAAATCAGAAAAAAAGGAACCCGTTGGTTGAGGCCAAGACAACGGTTTCGGAGAGTCCAAGGTTTTAAATAATAAATAAAATAATTAAAAATAAATAAATGAAAATAAAAATAAGAAAGGAGGAAAGGGATGTTAGCCAGACGAAGGCTAGCACCCCAATGAATATTTTTTGGGCCTCAGTCAAGGGGTCACAAATTCTAGAAATCAAACCGAATTCAGGGCCTACTTCTTCCGAAACAAACACACTAACGCCTAACTTAAAGGCTTTAGGGGATTTTGTGATAATAGGGCTGCAGAATAATCAAATGAGGCTGGGAGGTCACACTGAGACATTCTTTTCCCTGAAGATTACTGAAAATGGGGGAAATGCCCGCATATTTTTCTGTTTTTCTTGCTGATCTTAGCCGAAACTAATCACAGCAGCCATAAATTAATTTGAAAGTCTTATCCACCTAATGGCTTTAAAAGTTTCCCTTGGAAAATGGGGGCTAAGAGGGATACGATTTCAAATCAATTCGGAAAACTTTAATGACTTTATGCGCCAAAAAGTTGTTAGGTAACTAGATTCCTCAACCAATTTAATGAAAGAGGAAAAAGTTTCCACTGCAACTGCAGAGCAGAGTCCAACGTGCCACTTGCAACACGTTGCTGAACGGAATTCAATTAATTAACCGCCAATAGCTGAAGGGAAGCTCCTTCAGGGCAGCTCCTCCATCCTTCATCCGCATCTGCATTTCAGCTCTTCTCCCCATCATCATTATTTTGCTTCTGCCGTCTCTAAATAATTAATGAAAAAGACAAATTACTGTGTGCAATTTCCCCACTTTCTCCGCTCGGCTTCTTTTCTCTTTACGCTGCTCTGATTTTCCTGGCTTTCTACCAAAAAATTTTCCCATTTTCCTATATTTTTTTTTGAGCTGGAGTAGGAGGTTTTATTTTCGTGCATTTCGCTTCATTAATTGCACTTGCTAATTGATTTGACACAGACAAAGGTATCGAGTGCATCGGACTGAAAGGCTAGTGAAAGAGATGGGGCTAGAGAAAGAGATGGGGCTGGAGAAAGAGATGGGGCTTGGGGTGTGAAAGAGTCAGTCGAACTGCATTGTGGACTTAATTTATCCCAAGCTGCACAGGCCATTGAAAATCTCTAATTGAGTTCGAAAAGGAAAATGGAAATTGGTTCGCCAAAGAAATGCTGAATTAGGAGGTCTTCTCTGCATTTAAATTGGTTCAAGTTTCAGTGACGAAGGCAGCTTAAATTACTAATACTACAGTGACGAAGGAGTATCTCATCTGGCAATGAAAAATAATACAATTACAAGCAAGACCTGACAAACAGGAGAAAATTTTTGTGGAAATGCATTCAAATAGGTTCAAATCCAGTGACGAATGCCCTTTCAATTTAAAGGAAGTATTACAGTGACGAAGGAGATGCTCATTTAGTTATAGACAAGTTAAAGAGTTACAAAGCAGTATCTAAGCAGTAAGATTTATTTTTTCTTAAAGAGTCCTAAAGAAAGTTCTACATTTTCGTCACCTTTTGATTTATATATTCCTTCTGAGTCCTATTTAAAATCCTAGCTTGCTTACATATTCCAAAAGACAAAGAAAATTACATTTAAATGTAGGAAAACATTTTGAAGAGGCCGGAAAATAGCCGCAAAGTCCCCGGAACAATTGGAACGACGACGACGACGACAACGACAATGTATTTACGAGTAAACCCAGTTCCAAATCTGCCCCAAAGCCAATGAATCCAAGATGGACAATTCGCATGCAAATCTGGAGCAGCTTTTGCCCCCTTTCGTAGCCAACCATTGGGGTCATGCATAAATCATGGACGGAGAACGATGGAGGACTGTTTTTGGCGAAAGGGTTGTGGCTGGGATGTAAGCAAGTGGCAAACTTTCGCTTTTGTTTAGGCTTCTCGTTCCTTGACTTTTCGGTTGAGATTTGGAATCGATAGCCGTCTTGGTCCCAGGCCCATCCTTTCAGATATCAGCAAACACAAAAAAAAAGGTGCAAGTTGCTGCGAGGGGTGAGTGAAACGTTTTGCACGCCACAAAAGTCTGCTTAGCTTATTTATTATTTACACGAATGAAACGTGAATAAAAACCGATGGCAAGAGGCAAGCGGCAAGAGGCAAGCTGGCAAGCAGGAAGCTGGAAAAAATCCAAAGGAAAAAATCCCCAAAGAATCCCAGAGTATACACACACACATATGTGTGTGAAAGTTGGTGTTTTGTGGTTGATTTGATTGCTTTATGCACCCAGTGAGTGGCCGCATGAATTTCAAATGAGTCGCCTTTCGCCGGCTTTCTTTTTGTTTCATTTTTATTTTCCACACAATATACATACAGTTAAGATCTTGAAAAAATAGAAACAAAACCTTAAAATATAAAAAGGATAAAAGGAGGATCGATTTTTTACAAAACTTAAAAAGAAATAAGGGAGAAAAAATCCTAAAACACGACCACAGAGCAGTCATTATCCTGGACGAGACTGTATGAGGCACCTTGCGGTATGTGGCTGCCACATAACGTGTTGCACACGTTCTAACAAAAAAGGGGGGTTACCCGGGTCAGTCGGTATATTCCTTCTTCTCCGCTTTTTGTGTGTGTGTGTGTGTGTGTGTGATGTTCCCACAGTAATTTGAAATTCATGCGCTTCGTATGTGGAATAAATTCAAGATTTTGATTTGCTGTGCTACGTGTGGCAAGTTACCTTGCCTTGCCTTCCCCACCATCCCCTACCATCCCCAAGTCTCCCTTCTGTGCAATTGGAGGTGTGAAATCGCACATAAAGGATAATAAAAGTGAAAAGCTCGAGGAGATCCTCCCCCAGGACATTTTGTAGCATTTAAGGTGCTTGATATATTTTTAAAAAAGTTTCAACTCGATGGCTTTAAAACTGAAACAAATTGGCGGACATGCGGACACACGGACAGGGCTTTTGTCAGCGAATGTATTGCATACTTTTTAGCTGAAATTATAGTACTCTGAAAAAAAAACAGACAAATTTATTGGTTGTTCGTCTATGAAATTAAAGTTTATCCTGTTCGGCTCGGTACTCTGGTTACGCCCCAAAGCAAATCATCATTTAGTGGCTCCCTGGGGCAGGATCAAAAACGTACACCCACACATACATGGAAATATGCTGATTACAGGACGATGAGGACGAGAACGAGGACGAGGAATATTCCCCGGGTGGCGCCATCTGGTGTGCGACGAGTGCAGTCTGTCTATGTATGTGTGTGTGTGTGTGTGTGTGTGTGTGTGTGTGTCTGTGAGAGCAAATTTCAATGACTTTACTGTTATTTATGCCATTCGAAAAGTAATTTATAGCATTTAACGCCTAAAAGCACACTTGCGATTTCAGCAATTTGTGACAGAGGGATAGGGGGAGCGAGAGATACCAATGGAGGGCAGGGGGCGCCACCGTAGACAACATAGGGGACACAAAACAACTGGGGCCAAGCCATAAGACACACAACAAGCCCATAAACACGCGGAGAAGTACCTCCATCTCGGCGGGAACAGCTGCGACTTTCCAAAATGGAATGCAAGGACTAGTAATGGCTCACTACTAGAGGGGCTAGAAAGAAATATAAAGAATTTAAAACAATGGATCATCTATTTCAAAAGTTTTGTTCAAAAACCAAAGCATACTTTTAGGCGGCTAAAAAGGAGATTTAAAATCACAAAACTATATAGTCCAACACTCCTCGAATGTCGCCACCGATTGCGGGGTATCGGAAAGCGAAAAGAAGAAAGAAAAAATACATGTCAATGACTTTACAGAAAGCGGAAACTCATAAAGATAAGTGTTGACATGGCTGCCAACATGGCCGTCCTCTTATATTCACCTCTCCGTGCCCTCTTCAGGCCACCCATCTCCCACTCCCACTCCTTCTTCTCCTTCTCATCATCATCTTGAGCCGTGTCCTTCCTTCACTTTTTCGTCCTGCGAAGCTTCTTTTGCCTTTCTCTAAGTGGCATCTGTCGTCTCGTATTTGTGTCACTCACTCACACACTCGACATCATGTGTGTGTGTGTGTGTGTGTGTGTGTATGGCTTTGTGTGCGTAAGTCGCACTTCGCACTTCGCATTTCACATTTCGCACTTTCTTAAATTTCCTTTGAGCAGGCTGGCTGGATATTTTTGGAAACACAAAAGAGGCTACGGCCCACCTAACTCCCAAGTGTGTGTCACTACTTAGCTTTTCACAACAAAAGCAAGAAAAAAAAAAACGTAATAATAATATATACACACAAGGTATAAGGTATATGGTATAAAGTATGTGTGTACCATTATTTAATCAATTTTGAAGTGGTCGAGCGAGTGGGGTAATCCAATTCGTACTCCCTTTTCTAACCCATAATTTAACTTGATATATATCCCAATCCACTTTGAACCTTATTTGTGGCGCATATTTCCATCATGAGTTATGACCAGGGTATTATTATTATTATTATTATTATTACTGGAGCCATGGATGGCAATTAAATTTGTGCAGAATTGGTATTTGGTATACACGGGGTCACCATCGGGGTCACCACTTGTGGTTCGTTGGCCCGGCTAATTAATGTTATCGCATTTCATGCATCACTTGCTAATAGTTATCGATAAATATTTCACTGTCTGACTGCCGTATTTGATTTAGATTTTCTCCCCACTACCCAGTACCCAGTACCCAGTGGTAGTCCTTTGTCCCTGGCATTGTGTTTCGTATTATTTAATTTACAGGACCTGACCGGCAACCGGAAACCGTTTACAGTTTGTTATGCGGTTCATTGAATGCGACTGAATCGGATCGAAATGGTTTACTTTGCCTTCCATTCCGTTCCTTTAATTTATGGCTAATGTCAAGGCAATTGTCGCTGATTGATGGATGAGAACAGTATCGATTAACTAAGAAGTGGGTAGTCCCTCCCATCATGATGAATTGCCCGACATATTTCACATTTTTAAAGCCCTGCAGGTTATTAAAACTCATTAGAAAGTCACCGGAAAAGGACCTACGAATTATATGAAAAAATTCCCCAGTTCATGTTACCAAAGAAACGAAAAGAAAAAGAGTTGCCTTGGCCGGAACGGGCCTTAATTAAAAGCGCCAAATGAAATGCACATCACACAGGCCTGGCCAACTTTTCCGGAAACCCAAAAGCGGAAGCGGAAGTGAAGAGTGAAGTNNNAAAAAAAAAAAAAAAACCGAAAAAAAGGGACCAAAATAATTACGCGAGATTTTCTTTTTTTTTTTCAAGCTCTTTGTACTTTTATGGGAATAAAAGTCGAGTCAGAGTCTTTGGCGCTGGCCATAACAAAGATTTATGCCCGGTCTGGAGCTAAAAACATAAATATGATGCGCCTAAAAGTGGGCAACCAAAAAAAGAAAAAAAAACACCAAAAGCCAAACACCAACGGCCGCGGCAGGACGTGGCAAAAGGTGAAAAAAAAGGAAGGTATTAAAGCCAAAACTTTATCCCAGTCTGGTGGTATTTTTGGGATAAAACTTTTCACTTTTGTTGGTTGGTTTGGGGGGGGGCTGGCGCAGTAGAGGTTGCATGATACGTTGAATTTTTGTGGCAATATGTTTATAAATAAATATATATTTTATACATAAATATTCACAACCATAACACACACGTACATTCGTTTAACTTTCTTGGCCAAAAGGCAAACAAAACCATCACAAAAAAAAAAAAGAAAGAAAATTGTTTGCCGGAAACTTGAGTATTTAGCCGTAAGTGGTAATAATTACAACTCCCGGATGCCAGAGGCCCATGAGTGGGTGAAAAAATGGCCGACTGCACACAAGTTAATTAAGTTTAATTGGATTAAAATTATACAAAATTATACACAGAGCATGGAGCAGAGGCCCATGGCCCATATTGCAAGGACCTGCCCACAAAGGACAAAGTACAGTCGCGGCAAAAACGGAGGAGGGAGCTCCGGAGGTATATACGAAATTTTCCTAATCAAAAATCGCCCCTATTCGCTATGGGTTGGGTTGTGATCCCCTGCACTGCTTTATAATGCAAATGGAAAATTCTATTAGGGCCGGGCAGAGCTCAAAAGTATGCTTCATTTAATTTACAAGCCAATTTGTTGACGGGACGGAGCAAGAGCTCAGGGGGAAAATGATGGCGAAAAAGGACGAGGGGGGGGTGGTCTGGGCCTCAGGAATGTTGACAAATTCCACAATATGTTTTCTATAGCACACTTTTCAGGGAACGGACGGAGGGAGACCACTCCCCAGTGCACTATTCGACGAGCTTGCAACTCATTTCGGCTCCCGTCTGTCAACGCTGCAAAGTATGCTTTAATTTTATGACACCAACAGTCTCCATCTATCTTCCTATCTCTCTCTCCATTTCTAGTCCCGTCTCTTTCCTTTTTATTGAAATATTATGCAACAAAGTTGATGAATTTTTAGCCCGAGAAACTTCGTCGCTGCACGGGGACTTGGCATTAAGCGACTGAAGTTCTCAGAGCTCCACAAAGGCAGAGTATGAGCAATGACTCTTGGCCCTTTTAGCATTGTATCAGGTGTTTACCAGGTTCACTAACACAAAAGCATATAACACACACACACACACACACATAGAGTAGAGTAAGAGAGAGAGCAACAACAAAGGCAAAAAATTATAATAATAGCAATTGAGAATTGCTGATGAGCCCTGCCAGCAGGCTCAGGACCCAAGCTAGTCCCTGCCTTTTCCAAAAACTGTCAGCTCACAACAAACTACACTCAAAAATATATTTTTCCTTTATATTATTACACAATTTCAAGAGCTCTGATATCTAGAAACTATGCCTTATAGCTCTATTACTTCTTGAAAAGTTACTAGGAGTACCGGGTATTATATACACTGCCCCCGCCCAAAAGTAGGCAACGAATGTGAATGACATTTTTGGTGACAGTGCCGAATTTGAAGCCCGGCCGGCCCGCTTTGCTCTTTGCACACAGACTCGATGCCGAGGGAGCATTTTAATTATTCAACATTGTTGACAAAGTTTCCACGGGACGGGACAACGCCTGCCAAGCAATATGATTTGCTGCTTGAGCAGTCAAAAGTTGAGGAGGAAAACAAAAATTCGGTCTACGGCAACAGCAATCTGTACGCCGTACTCTCCTGCTCCGTATGCCGAGCCAAAAGCCGGAGAAATTCCTCAAAGATTGCCAGAGTCGGGGCTGTGGTGTGGTGATTCCCGGAATGGGAATGGGACTGGGAACAGATGCCGTCAGTTAGTTGCTCATTTTGCTAAAATCGCTCGGGGCCGGAGTTAGGCAAGCGAAAATCCGACAATGAGTAGTTATCGAAGTTTCCAGGAATTCAATTAAACTTTTTTAAAAATATACTCATGTTTTCGAAAAATTGAAACGATATTTAGGAAAGTTTCAACAGATTAAGGTATACCTTTTTCCAATATTAATTAGAGGTATTCCTTAAGAGAATCGGATCAGAATTGGGGAAGATATAGCCATCTCCGTGGGACCTTTGGGGGAAAACCCACTTTTGAAGGGGTTCCATGGGAAAAAATGGAGAAAAAATTGAAAAAATATTTCGTGTCTGGATTTTGATGCAGATCGATGGGGAATCGATCCAGAAATCGATTAAGGTATTCCGCTCGAGAATCGGATCAGAATTGGGGAAGATATGGCCATCTCTGTGGGCCCTATGGGGGAAAACCCACTTTTAAAGGGGTTCCATGGGGAAAAATGGAGAAAAAATTGAAAAAATATTTCGTGTCTGGATTTTGATGCAGATCGATGGGGAATCGATTCAGAAATCGATTAAGGTATCCCGCTTGGGAATCGGATCAAAATTGGGGAAGATATAGCCATTTTTGTGGGCCCTATGGGGGAAAACCCTCTTTGGGGAAAAATGGAGAAAAAATTGAAAAAATATTTCGTGTCAGGATTTTGATGCAGATCGATGGGGAATCGATCCAGAAATCGATTAAGGTATCCCGCTCGAGAATCGGATCAAAATTGGGGAAGATATAGCCATCTCTGTGGGACCTATGGGGGAAAACCCACTTTCGAAGGGGTTCCATGGGGAAAAATGGAGAAAAAATTGAAAAAATATTTCGTGTCAGGATTTTGATGCAGATCGATGGGGAATCGATCCAGAAATCGATTAAGGTATTCCGCTCGAGAGTCGGATCAGAATTGGGGAAGATATAGCCATTCTTGTGGGCCCTATGGGGGAAAACCCACTTTTGAAGGGGTTCCATGGGGAAAAATGGAGAAAAAATTTAAAAAATATTTCTTGTCAGGATTTTGATGCAGATCGATGGGGAATCGATCCAGAAATCGATTAAGGTATCCCTCTTGGGAATCGGATCAGAAATGGGGAAGATATATCCATTTTTGTGGTACCTATGGGGGAAAACCCACTTTTCAAGGGGTTCCATGGGAAAAAATGAAGAAAAAATTGAAAAAATATTTCGTGTCAGGATTTTGATGCAGATCGATGGGGAATCGAAAAAAATGTTGGATGAGAGGTTGTCCATTACGCGCTTTGGAACTCTATTCACTCCCAATTATGCTCTGTAGGCCGCCGAAAACCCTCGATATAATGGGATCGGATACGGTTATCGTTTATCGTTTATCGCTTATCGGGCCATCGTTACTGTTAACGCGATAGACCAAATGGGCAGAGACTGCAATTTAATTTCTTTAGTACAGAACGGGGCGAAAGTGGCACAAAAAACAGGAGTAAACTGACCAGCTTCGAAACAGTTTCGGTCGACGCGCTTCAATAATTCTGTTTGCCGAAAGAGACGGCCAGTGTGGCCAAAGAGAGAGAGGGAGCACGAGGCAAACATGTTTCGAGTGGCTTTTGTGGCAGTGACGCGAAGACTGAACCACAAAAAAAAAAAACACCAAACTGCAGTGGCAACAAAAGCTGCTGCAGTGGCAGTGGCAGACTCTGTGGCACAAAGTCCACAAAAAATTCAAAAAAAGGAGTGATGCAACTAGAAGAATACCCTTTTCAAAATATCAAGTTTTTTTATTATTTAAAGAAAAGCATAATTTCATATTCCATTTCGTATTATTTCTTAGTCCTTTCTGTACAAAAATGTAATATTATTTTCCAGAAAAATAATGAAACACAGAACCCATATACCCGATGGATATAGTCGAGTCCATTCATGGCCTATGTGAAAAATTACAATGCGTTTGTTTGGCAATGGAAAGCCGAGGTCTTTCCGCTGCCGCCTCCACACTTTCCTCATTTCCCAATTTAAATTTTCCTCCGCAAAAGCCAAAAGTCGGACCAAAGATGGCCAACAAAAAAAATTGGGAGGAAATACAAAAAAGAAAAGAGAGTGGAAGTTGGGGGGAAAAAGCAGCAACAGCAGCAAGGCCGCAAAACACTCAAAAATTCGCAGACAGCCTGGCATCGTCATTTTCAAGTGACGCAGCCATTATCGATTTAAAAAAATAAAATAAAAAGAGATAAAAAGCGATAAAGAGAGGATATGCGAGGTGTTGGCAATCCTGGGGCTGCACTTTTTCTGATTAACTGTTGCATAATTTTGGGCTGTGCGGTTTTCTTTGTGCACTTTTCATGACAAATCAAGGTACTCGATGGAATACGAAAAATTACGTATACGTAATGGCAAAGTGAAAAGAGAGAAGACAGTGGAGAGTAGACAGTTTTTACTGGAGAACATACAGTAAAGTGTAGATATTGAAAAAACACAAAGTTTATTAAATGGAGACTGGAAAGAAGAGAGTGGAGACTTAAGAAAAGAGCGAAGCAATTTGAGAAATTCGATCAGAATGTTACCTAAACCATATTTATCATATTTTAAATTAAACCTTCAAAAGTGGAGACTAGATAGAAGAGAGTGGAGACTGGATAGAAGAAAGTGGAGAATTGAGATATAAGTTTAGGAAGGGTGAAAGCAAAAAAAAAACTATTTAAAAATTGAAGGATTGAAGACTGATGAGAAGAGAGTGGAGATTGGAAGAGCGGGTAAACACTGAAATGAAGACCGAAAAGTTACTTAAAACGGCTGTAGGAAATGCCTTCGCACGCAATAAACTGGCATGTTTAAGCACAGCACTTATGTATGTGAATGAGTCCCCACCCTCCAGGACTTTTGCCTTTCTTCAGTCCCCATTTCTCTTTTCTCTCCTCCACCTCCAGTCTCCAGTCTTGGTCCTCGTGATTTTTCTGGTCCTGTTTCTGGTCCTGTTCCAGCTCCTTTGACAGCATTTCGGCAGCCAGCCAAACAATGAGGCTTTTGTGTGCCACAACGCGTTTGCCTCTTTGTTTTTTTTGTTTTTTTTTTTTGGAGGAAAACACGCATATGCCACATACGTGGGGCATTGTTTGTATTGAACCCAAGGAGGCTAAGGAGGACGACAGCCAAAAGAGCGGAGACTTCAGACTTTCAGGGCGTTTTCATTTGCGCTTCAAATCTAAGAATAATAGCCGCCTTGATTACATTCACGCCGCTTTATGACAACCGGAGTCTGGAGGCACAGTGGTTTTGGACTGGAGATTTCCTAAATATTTTCTTCAAATAAATTAACTAAAATAATTCCACAGAAAAGGACTAAAAAGACTAGTGAGTAAGACTAAAAAAATATATTTTATTCCATTATCCTTAGGCTACACTGTACTTGGATTGCAGTGGTTCAAATGAAAAGAAATGAAATTAAGTGGCATGTTGTTGCTTTGTTTGCCATCCAGAGCGTGGGCGGATGTGGGAATGTGGCCACGCATGACCAACTTGCAATCACCTCCATGCCACCCATGCCTCTGCCTCTGCCAGAGTGCCTGCCACTTGAGCTCTTCGATAAGCCTGTTAAACATTTCGAGTGTTAATTGTGTGCGAACAACAATAACAAAGGGCATGGGTGTGAAAAAAAGCAAAAAAAAAAAAAATGGGGGGTTTGTTTTGGCCCAAATGAGATTTGAGGCTGACAGAAAAGGGGGTATATATATAAATGCCATGGCATATGGAGTTTTTTATGGACATGATCCGAGGAAATTATAATTTTCACACCTTGGATTTTAAGTCAGAGAGTGTCGGAGTAGCTCTCGATTCCCCCACTCAGTTAACAAACCAACCCGATGACCCTCCAAGTAAAGCTACTTCTGTCTTTTATTCTACTCGTATTGCCCGAAAAAATCCATTCCTTGACAGGAGGTGAGCCGGTTATGCGTCACGACTACGGATATGTTGTACAGATCCACGATGAGAATTTCTTGGCAGTCGGGACACTCTTTACAGCCCGCTATGTTCTGACAGTCGCCCACTGTTTTCCCGGAAAGGTTAGGCCAGAAAAACTAACGATAATCGCCGGGCAGAACAAGTTATCGGACAAGAACAAGGGGCTATCGGTGGCTGCGATACATCGGCATCCGAACTTCTCATCCCTAACGTTACGCAACGATATAACCGTTCTGAGAGTCAAGACTCCCATACAATATAATCGTTTCATTAGCTATATGTCCTTGTGCTCCAAGCCACTGCCCTTGGACAAGAATGGCACTGAAGTTCTGCTTGTGGGATGGAATGTTTTAAACCCATCGGAACCATTGAAATCGATTCATATCGATATCGATAATCAGAACCAGTGTCGATCGAAGTTCCCACAACTGCCGGCAGGTGTCTCGTGTGCCGTTTCTACGGAAAAGGAGGGAATCTGTCACGGCGATTCGGGAAGTCCCCTCTTGATTGATGGAGAAGTGTGCGGGATGGTGAGCGGGTTTCGAAGTTGCAACAATCCCCGACACCCGGGCCTCTTCACCGATGTCCATTTCCATCGCCAGTTCATCGCCCGCGCCATTCTCCAGATGGACAAGGACATGTTAGAACAGAGTAGGAATTCGATAATATATTGATCTTTTTTTACCTTTCAAAATTTATGAATTTCCATCTCTTTTCGTTTATCAGATTCATCGAAGCAAAAGACTCACCTGCAAGGATACAAAAAAGGACGGGAAATTCCAATTAAAGTTCAATAAAAAATACAAGCAACGATATAAAGATGCTTTTTTCATATCAGTAGATGGTTTATAGGGTAAGGCAGGGGATTGATGGAGATTTTTATCGATTTTACCGATAATATATCGATTACTTATTTTTAAATAATTAAAAGAAAAATCCTGCTTATGATTAATCATAAATTGTAAGACATTTTTCTCATTTCTAGGGTATTCTTGAAGCCCATTACTCATACCATAGTTGCATCTTAACCATAACGAGTCCTTCCATTTATGAGTCCTTTCTGCTGCCTTTGACCTGGTCCTTTACATTTTCACATTTTCCATTCACCATTTCCATTTTCCCATTTTCCATTTTCCATTCCCAATGGCAAATCAATTTGCGCTTTATACAAAAATCAACAAAGGCTGCGGAAGAGTTCAAGTTGCTTTTTATATTTTTTTGAAGGAATTGCGAATGAAAGTGGTGGAGTTGGAGTTTCGTTCGAAAATCACGGCACATAACCCATTAACCCAACGCTGCCCAACTATATAGAATGCACAATGTTCGCAGGACGAAGGATAAAGGATGATGAGGAGGTGCTGCATGATTTCCATACAATTTTCCTGGCTTTCTTTCGCCTTCAGGAACTCAGCATTTACATAATGAATTCATATGTTTAATAAAATCTACACGTGAACATGAATGTACCATCGCTGGAGGCGAGGGAGTCGCACAAAAGGACAACCTGAGAGTCCTGAATGCTGGCAGTCCTGCCAGTCCTGCCAGTTCTGTAGCTCCTTTTTGAATAGTTTGACGATGACAATGACGTTGACGACATGTTGACGTCATTTTGTTAACCCTCTAAGGAAAATAGAAAAAAAAAAAAATATAATATCCAGAGCCGGAGACTGCGACTGAGACTGGAAAGTGGGTGGGTGGTTCGCCGTCGTGTCGCTTGGCCAAATTAAAATCATATTAAATTTGCATATTGCGCCAAAGTGCTGCCACACACACAGTGTCGTGAAAAAAAACATTGTTATCGGTTATCGGGTTAGCAGCAGGTGTTGCATAATGGAGTATGCCTGGCGGTGCTTTTTGCAAAATCCCATTTTAAATTCACAAACAAGGAGCTCACAAAGCGAACAAAGGACGCTTTGTTGCTCAAAATAATAATTTCATAAACAGGAAAGGACTTCAATAGAGCTTACACTTGAAATAAACGATAATAGGTCGATAAATATGAGATTAGGTAATGGTTTTGATGAAATAATCGATAAATATCGGAGAACTAAGGCCACAATAGAAAAATGATAGATATAGATAGATAGATATAGATAGATAGATATAGATATAGATTTGTAATAAACAAAAAACGATAACAAGCACAGCAAATCAACCCTGGATAAACGCTAAAATAATCGATAAGTATCGAAACCTATCGCAGGAATAGTTAAAACTCCCTAATTATAAAGATTTATTGAAATTTTTGCTTAAAAGTCTCTGCCATTAAATCTATAATTCAAATAAAAAGCTTGCAAGATATGAAATGAAACTTATCGATGACCTGAGATATGAAATGAAACTTATCGATGACCTGCAAACTATCTATGCCCATCATCGATAGATTATTCATTGCAACTCAGCGCAATAAACAAACAACGATAACTGGGACAACAAATCAACCCTGGAAAGCGAATAAATAAACAAACACACAAATACAAAACTTTTCAACAAATTTTCGACCACAGAAACAGAAAAACAAAAACAAAAAAATAACAAAAAAAATCGAAATAAATTGCAATGACCCAATCTCC
>JAJJHT010014385.1:694396-724346 GCA_021223865.1 Drosophila pandora | reverse complement strand
AGGCTTCTATCTAGAAGATAGATATATTCTGGAACCTGAAGATTACTTTATAACAAAATCATAGTACTCTCTGCAAGGGTATACCCATATATATATATATAAAAAAAAAAAAACAAGAAAAGAAGGAGCGCTGTCCGCTTTTTTATGTTGACTGACTTTAATGAAATTAGATTGATTTTTATGCTGACGTCCAGATGCCTCCAGATATCTCCTCCAGCCTCCAGTCTCCAGTCTCCAGCTTCTACTGTTTTTGTCCTCATTTCCATTTTCAGTTGAGTCTTTTTTTTTTTGTTTTTATGGCCACTTGTTCATCAAGTTGAGCGACTGACTATATAATTTAATTTTTTTTTGTTTTTTTTGTGTAGTAAAAATAAATTTTTGATAGATGTTGGCCTCGTAAGATTTTACGACCTTTGAAGCACCTGAATTTTTTGATTCTCGATTGGAGTGAAAAGCGGAAAACCGGAAACCGGAAATTAAAGGCAACTGGAGCCGAGAGAGAGAGTCGAAAGGAATTTTATTGAGCTTTATTATTAACCTCTTGAGCCGTCTGCCTCAGCAGACCATAAATCTGCTCCCCGTCGGCCAAGACAATGGCACTTTGCACACACGAGCAGCACCAGGACCTGGTCAACAAGGATTGGTAGCCAATTGGTAGACGCCAGACCCGTATAAATTATGGCCAACTTTGAGGACAAATGTTGGGCGAAAAAAAATACGAAAATGTAACAAGAACACAGTCAGCAGTTTGAAGTTGAATAAGTTTCACAGTCTCCATACTATATATTTCTTATAAAGTTATATTGTCACTTTGATGATTTATTTTTTACTGTAAAATGTAAATATTAAGGCTCTTTATTTTGTCCACGAAATATATCTTTAAGACTTTAAGCCCCCAGGGAGTTGAGGTTTCAAAACTGAAAATTAAACTATAATTTTGAGTGAAATAAGGATGTGAGGCAAGACCGTTTGATAGACAATTTGTGTGGCAGCTAATAAGATTACGAATTATTTTGGCTAATTGCCATCCGACATAACTAATAACAACTGCAGCGCATCTAAGCCGGATTTTGGGAGGCATTATTGGGTGGCACGGGTGGCAAGATGTGTGTATATGTATGATATATTTTGGTGAAGCACGTAGCACGTAGCAGTTGCATGTGGCAATGGCCCGGGGCATTTGCATTGCGCCTAATTGTATGCCATAAAATATTAAATTACATGCCATGCATATGCACAACGTGGTGGTGGCTCTCGAAGCCACTTGGAGCCACTTCCAAGTGGCCACCCCATCCGCCCACTTAAGCCTTTAGCCGCCCGGAGCGGTATTCCCTTTGTTGTTCCAAGTCCTGGCAAATGGGATTAGTTCCGGTTCCGCAGGATAATGGCAGAGGCTTCTATTTATCACGGATTAAAGTTCACAGTTGAGAAATGAGAAATGAGGACTAAGAACTTGAGTTATTAGCATTTAATTTCGACCAAAATAATCCAAATTAAATAATAATAATAATAAATAAATAAAAATTAGCACAAGAATCAATAAAATATGATGTTACTAGTATGTTAATAATATTAATTTTTTTATAATTTAAAAACTAATTATAAAAATATGAAAAAATAGCTGTTGAACTCTAATCTGTCGGTTAATTGCCACTTGAAGATAACATGAGGCACTCGTACTTGCCACAACATACGCCAGCCCATCAGCCGCATCCTTGGCCCAAGTCCTGGCTGAGTCCACCTCCCTCCCTCACCTCGTCCCTGTCCAAAGGAGGATCTCTACTCATTTGGGCACTTCATCAGCTAGGAGACAATGTCGGATGCAAGACACTTCTGTAGCTACCATACCATGTGTGTGGCAGTTAATTTTATGTTAAGGATATGTGTATGTATGTGTGTATGTCCTGTATACAGGATACAGTATACAGGATAAGCCAAGGATCTGAAGGAGGCTCACGTCGAACGGTAAATGTTTATGACGCACTCGAAATTGTCTATCAAGTTCAGCTGACGTCGTTGCCATAAAATGTCACTCTCCTGCCCCTCCTCGAAAGGAGAGGAGGAGGCGGCTGAGCAGAAGGCGTGGCAAGGACATAAGGCAGGTACGGTACTGCCAGTAGAGAAAGTTTTTGCCTCGCTTTCGTTTGGCTTTTGTTCCTATGATTGAATATTTAATTCAATATGTCGCGGCGCCATTTCGTAGCGACATCTTTACGATCCCGCCCAAGGACATTTATCCTTGGGCGCTACTCCCTACTCCCACCCCTCCGCTCTTCTAATTAGAAGCCAAGTCATAAACCTTTTTACGGCCCAAGCCCAAAACCAGAACCAGAACCAATCTAATCCAAAGGAATTTCCTCCCTTGGCTCTATTTTAGCTAAAAAAAAATTATAATTTATTAATTAAGCGATGGGAAATTTCACTTTCTGGAATCTAGAATTTTAAAGAATTTAATCTGTCCATATAGTCCCAATTTAATAGACAGAACCCTGAGGTCACTGATTCTGATAAGAGACTCTGAGAAAGCTCGGAAGTGCTATAAGAGCCAGAGCCAGGGCTTTGGCTCCATCAGTTTGAATTCTTCCACTGACTCGAACTGGAAGTATATTTTTTTAAACAAAAAAAAAATCAAAAATGATTCTATCGGCGGTATTTTTGTTTCTGATTCCGGTTTCCCTGGCAGTCGAACAGGAAGTAATGGTTAATTAGTGAAAGTGAATTAATTTCAAAGTGTTAAGAAACCACTTTCCATTTTTTACAGCCCATGCTGACACCCCCACTGAAGACTGAAGAATCGCTAAAAAATGAAGCTGCAAATACTACGAGTCAGTTTCTGAAACTCAATAATTCGGAATAAATATAATAATAATATAATAAATGCTTTAGATCTTCCAGATCGATGTCCATCAACACAAGATACATTTAAATTCCACCAAGAAATCCATCTTCCAGGTTTGGAACCTTTTCAAGCGATTTGCTTCTCAAATAAGGATATAGGATCTGGATGGATGGAGGTTTATTTTAAAATCGGAATGTTTTTTGGCCCAACGGAATTTCATCGTACATTTGATAATTACATAAATGGATTCAATGCATTGGAGGGCGGACATTTCATTGGTCTTGAAAAATTGCATATTTTAACGAGCCGGAAGCCGCATGAGGCGCTAGTGTTTAATCACAAAGACACACGGTATAGAGTAAAATGCGATAACTTCGTTGTGGGGGACAGGAGCGAAGGTTACAGCCTGAAACAGCTTGATGGATGTGTTGGAGGCACTCGGGTCTTGAACCTTGTTCAGGGCACAAAGTTCTCGACATTCGATCGCGATCAAGATGGAAATCCGGCTCACAACTGGGCAGAAGAAACGGACCATGGATTCTGGTTTAGTTCTGCGTAGGTATTCCATTTTTCATTAACTCCTTCATATCCTCAATTACTTTTGGATAATTTATTTCTTTTTCATTTGATAGAGAGCCAGTTTTGGGAAAATATTCATTGTTGTATTTCCTAATCCGAAGAAAAGATTGAAGGGCGCCGCTCCTTCAAAAGTAGACTCTGGAAATTAAGAAATGAATTGTATGATTTTACTATGAAAAGAAATTATAAATTAAACATGATTGCATATTTTAACTCAAAATAAAAGAGTTTTTATCATAAGGGCAAAAAGAGTTGCGATTTCCCTTCATAATTTGGCATTTCTCGAAATGCCCTATTTGAAAGGGTGTATCCGAGCCAATTCTTCTTCTTGTATCCGATTCCTGCGAGGGATACCTTAAACGATCTGTGAATCGATTCTCCATCGATCTGCATCAAAATCTCGCAACAAAATATTTTTTCAATTTTTTTCAAAAATTTCCTGGGGAGACCCCTTCAAAAAGTGGGTTTTCGGTATTTGGCCCCCTGAGATGGCCATATCTTGGCCAATTCTTATTCGATTCTTGCGAGGGATACCTTAAACGATTTGTGAATCGATTCCCCATCGATCTGCATCAAAACCTCGCAACAAAATATTTTTTCAATTTTTTTCAAAAATTTTCTGGGGAGACCCCTTCAAAAGTGGATTTTGGGCCCATAGCCCCCTGGGAAGGCTATATCTTGACCAATTCTTATCCGATTCTTGCGAGGGATACCTTAAACGATTTGTGAATCGATTCCCTATCGATCTGCATCAAAACCTCGCAACAAAATATTTTTTCAATTTTTTTCAAAAATTTTCTGGGGAGACCCCTTCAAAAGTGGATTTTGGGCCCATAGCCCCCTGGGTCTGCATCAAAACCTCGCAACAAAATATTTTTTCAATTTTTTTCAAAAATTTTCTGGGGAGACCCCTTCAAAAGTGGATTTTGGGCCCATAGCCCCCTGGGAAGGCTATATCTTGTCCAATTCTTATCCGATTCTTGCGAGGGATACCT
Organism: Drosophila pandora; assembly: GCA_021223865.1. NCBI lineage: Eukaryota > Metazoa > Arthropoda > Insecta > Diptera > Drosophilidae > Drosophila > Drosophila pandora. The sequence continues at coordinate 719,933 of JAJJHT010014385.1, read as the reverse complement.
TAAACGATTTGTGAATTGATTCCCCACCGATCTGCATCAAAACCTCGCAACAAAATATTTTTTCAATTTTTTTCAAAAATTTCCTGGGGAGACTCCTTCAAAAAGTGGGTTTTCGGTATATGGCCCCCTGGGAAGGCCATATCTTGGCCAATTCTTATCCGATTCTTGCGAGGGATACCTTAAACAATTTGTGAATCGATTCCCCATCGATCTGCATCAAAACCTCGCAACAAAATATTTTTTCAAAAATTTTCTGGGGAGACCCCTTCAAAAGTGGATTTTGGGCCCATAGCCCCCTGGGAAGGCTATATCTTCGCCAATTCTTATCCGATTCTTGCGAGGGATACCTTAAACGATTTGTGAATCGATTCCCCATCGATCTGCATCAAAACCTCGCAACAAAATATTTTTTCAATTTTTTTCAAAAATTTCCTGGCAAAGACCCCATTATTTATTGAAGTAAATACTAACCATATGAAATATGGACAAATTTCAGATTTAATTTTTGATTTTTTCAGAGCTTATCACGTATTGCCGATTATTAAGAATGTCTGGGACTGTTGGGGGCGCTCAATTGGATTAATTTCCCCTCCCACTCACGCTCTCCCCGGCCTGGCAGCGTGCAGGATTCGCATTGAAAGTCCTTCTGCCGCGCATAAAGTGTCATTACAGTGGCTGATGCCTGATTAAAGTCATCAATTTTGGGGGCACACTGGCACTCAAAGTTTAATTAAAAAATCAGCATATCTACAATGTCCGTTTGTCGCTTCTTTCGGCCACCTGGCAATTGCATTTTAATTGGCGATCCGACCGAGGTGGGAGTGGAGGTGCTTTTGGAATAAAATGTGAAAATATAAAGGAAGGGAATTGTGTGAGGATACCAGGATATATAGAGTATTGAATGGCAGTATCTATTTTGCATAATTTTGACTCAATTATTTATTATTTATTTATTTTGTGTTTCCAATATTTTTATAAATTCCTGGCTTTTTTCCTTATGTATGGATTTGTTGCTTTATGGACCAGATGATTACTTTGGATTACGTAGGAATGTCATAAGCATACCCCTTAACTGAGACTTCCGCCACCACCATAAGTGGATGGATGGATGGTAGGGGAAACTTTTCAATCAACGCCATGGCATTAAATGGCAAATGTAGCAAAGTAAACATACATAGTGAGAAACTATAGGGGGGTGAGTCCAATGGCTGATGTCAATGGTGATTTCTCCAGCAATTCCAGTCAATCAGCAAGCTGGCGAAAAAAGGACACTACAAAAAACAATTTCGTATAAGGAATAACTTTTTGTATACACTTTTTCAGATACAAAATATAAAATAAAAAGTTATACGTACCTTAATATAAATAAAACTTTATTTTAAAATCTATTATAATCAATGGAAAAAATATCCTTAAACCTTAAAGTGATGCAAGACTGTTATGGAAGCTGATACCTCCAATGGTAGAGTGACAGTTCGAGGCAGACATGTTGGTTTCCCAGCCAGTTCGCCTGGGGGTATGCAACGAAAACGAGAAGGAAAAGGAAATGCAAGGCAAGGCAAGGATGCAAGGATGGCATAAAATGGAATGAAAAGCGTGTGACAAATACAAATCACTTTAGATTTATTTGATGAAATTGTTTGATGATTTGGAAAAGGATTAACGCCAGTGATATTTGTGTAGCAGGATCCGGCAGGACGAAAATTGAATCAACAAATTGAATTGATTAAGTGTGACCAAGTCTATATGTTTTTGTCTTTTTAAATATATTCTTATTTCCCCATCCCATCACTTTTCAATAAACATTATTCGGCAATGACTTTTATATGATGTGAAAAAAAAACGCCGAGAAACGTTGATTTTTGAATTTTTATTTTATTTGAAGGTTTGAGGTCCTTTGGGTCTGTAGGCTTGACACCCGTCCTTTTTCCCTTTTTATCAACCCCTTTTTTTTGTACTTTTTTTGGTATAATCGTCGACGCATAAATCTCAAGACCTGCCCGGTGGCTGCAATTTACGACACGGTCGTAAATTTTTATAAATGTCCTTGTAAATAAACTCGCAAATATGCTGATTTAGCATATTTCTGATATATGTGCACATACCTATCCTGTGTGTGTGTGTGAGTGTGTGTGTGTGTGTGAGGGGGGCGTGGCCAACGTCTGTGGTTTATGCCATGTGCCATGTGTGTGGCAGTTTTATTGCCACAATTTTTTGTTGTATTTTTTTTGCGCCTGCTGGGTAACACAAAAAGGATATTAGGCAAATTAAATGAAAATTGAACTCTTCTAAAATTTTATTCATTTAAAGGAATTTAATAAAATTCCAATTTTAATGTATAATAATAATTTCAAGTATACTATTATATAAAATGTATATACTTTATGTATTAAATTATTTGTAATATATTTTTTTGATTTTTTAAGAAAACCATCCAAGTCGAGTTGAAATTTGAAAATAACTCATTTTTCCCTTATATTTTATGGTTTATTTTATTCACTTTTGATATTATTTTGGGTGTCTGTTTATTTTCGTGGGGGGGTGGAGGGGCTAAAAACAAATAAACAAGACACAAACCAAATAAAACGAAAAAGAAAAATGAGCAACATTTTGTGTTTGTGATAAATAAAAAATGAAAATTTTATGTTGCATTAACTTTTGTTGGCATTGTTGTTGAGTCGCATAAACAAAAGCATATGGGCAATACAATTTATGCATATGAAAAAAAAAATAAACAAAAAAAACGTTGAGGGAAAATAATACAAAAAAAAAAGACACAACCTCGTCGGGCAGACAATGAAAAGCGAGTTAAATATTTGATAAGGCAGCCGTGAAGTTCGCAATAATAATATTTGTTCTTCCTATATTTCTCTCCGAAATTTGTTATACGGCTTTTGTTTTGAATTTCCAAATTTAGGGAGAGGGAAGGTCGAAGTTGGGGTTGCTTTTTGAATCCTTAACAAGAGAGTCAGTGGCTTTAAATAAGTTAAATTCTTTCGTCACAAAAATCTAAGAAAATTATCTTAAGAAAATAAAATTCATGATTGTTAGATTTCTAAACCAATGATTTGAAATAGTTTATTATTTGCATTTTCTTTCGTCACTGTCTCGCTCATTTGCGAAAAACTACAAATATTAAATATTAAATTTGAACTTCCGAAGCTTTATTTTAACCCTTGGCGACTATTTCCACTGGGAAGCGTGTGTGCACTTGACATTTTCAATTTGCTGGCAATCAGGCAGCAAAATATGGATTACATTGTTAAAGCTTTCGGACGGCGGAAAATTTTTGCCATTAGTTTCGTCACTGTAAAAAAAAAAACATAGGCAACAAAATAGACAAACATTTCAACAGACTTAGTTAAGTGATTTATTTTATTGTATTATTTTACTATTTAATTTATTCAAAATTAGTAATTGATTGATTGTTTTATTTATTGGTTTTTTTGTTTTGTGTTGTCTTGGACTCACAACATTTGTCAGGGACTTGAAGAGATGGGGATTATTAATGGTTTCTGGTGCTGGACAAGCTATCCTATATTCTATATCCTTGCAACGCCTGCTCCCCCGGCTGTATCCCTCTGGTATGCACAATTGAACAAAAGCCGAGCAAAATGGCCGCAGGATGCGGAAACAGGAACTGGAAACAAAAACTCAACCAGACATCGTTGTTTCTATTTTTTTTCAACAACAACAGCAGCTAAAAGCCAATAACCAACAAATACCTTCAGTGGCTTTTTCCGGCTGCATTGCATATTCATGCGGCCAAAAGCTATGCAGCATGCAGCATGCCACATGCCACATGCCTCAACCGGAACTATGTTGCACAGCAAAACAAAAATATAAAAAAAAAACATAACTCAAAAACTGAATGAATTCCGAAATAAATAAAATGAAATAGCTACAAGTTTTCAGAACTTGAGAATTAAAATAAAAACTAAAAGATATATATTTATTTCTTTTATTTTATATTTTTTTAAATTTATAACTATTTTGTAATAGTTTAATTTTATTCATAAAGTGTATGGGACTCTGGTGTCTTGTTAACGGGGCGTATGCGTAATTTTGTGTTTTGTTTATTTTTTGAAGAAGCCCCAAACGGCCACAACATGTGGCAAAGTTCTGTCTTTGTTGCCACTTTACGATTTTGTGCATAAAAATTTCGACGTGGCCGATTTGCAGTTGTTACTCCCCTCCCCTCCCCTCCCCCAATGCTTCGCATTTTCTATGCATTTCCCGGAGCTTCCGGTGTCTACGCAACGGAAACTGCATTTTCATGCCGCCATTGTTGTTGCCTTCTCTGTTTCCGTCCCTGTCTCTGTCTCTGTCTCTGTCATGCAGCTTAAAGTGCAAGACGTGCCAGGGCAGGAGTTTTCCTCGATTTTCCCCCGATTTTCCCACGCCCACGCACCGGCACCACAAATTCCCATTAGCGCTCTACCCCCATGCCTCGCTTACAAAAATACACAAGGAGAAATATTTACCATTTTTCTCACAAATTTGTATATCAAAATTTATCGATTTTAAATCGATAAAATCGATAACTCAGTAATTCTGAAACCATTTGCTTGAAAATCAAGTAATAACTTTAAATTTTCCTTTAAAATAATTAACTCAAGTAACTATTTTTTATTTCTCTATTTTAAGATTAAAAAATATTACAAAGAATTAAAAAAATATTAATCGAAAGTCATCGATAATCAAGATTGTTGAAAATTAAATTTATTTCTATTATTCTCATATGAATTTATTTGATCTTTAATTTTAAATTTTTGTTGTTTAGTTTTTTTAAATTTTTTTTTTGCTAAAATATATATGTTTTATGGTAGAATAGAATTTTGTTTCTTAGTGTATCCAGAATAACATGGCATTCTGCCGCTGGCAACTCGTCTTTCGCCATTTTTCGAATGCTTTGTGGGATAAAGTTGGAGCGAACATATGGCCGAGACTTCGACTTTGACTATTCATATTTTCACAGTCTCTGAATAAGCCACCCCCCTTGGCCACTGTGTGCCTGTGTGTTTGGATAACAAAACTAACATTTAACAATAACATTTGCAACATTACGATGTCGACGCCAAACTGAAAGGATAAACATTGTGAGCTAACAAAGCCCTGCGTTGAGGTTTTCGGAAGGAAAGGATATAAGATATAGGATATAGGATGTCCTTGTATTAAAAATTGTTATTTTTTTTAAATTTAAATTTTGTCAAATAAAATATACATATTTTCTTGTTTAAAGATATTTTAAGTTGATTTTTTTAGATGCGTTTGTTAACTTTGATTATCATATTTCCTTCCGCGCTTCCGAATCCTTTTCCCTTTGCTTTTCTGCCAAAGCAAATAATATTTTCTCCTTTTTTTTGAGGAATTTTCCCATCAGTTTCCCAGCCCTTTTGGGATTTTCCCAGACATTTTCCCACTCTCCCTCTGCTTTTCATTTATTTCGAAATGCACTTTTTTTCATTCCTGTGGCTGCGAATAAAGTTTAGCTCAACATTTTGATGCGTTTTGATTTCTGAATCCTCCTTTGGGGCACGGTGGCGTATGCGTAATATGATTTTGATTGGATTTTATTGCAAATAAAAAATAAATATATTTAAATATGAGTGAGCTTGAGTCTGAGTTTCTGTTTTATGAATTAGATGAATTATCTTCTTTAGAAAATATTTTATTCACAATATTTATTCTAGAAAGATTGGATTTATTTTTTTGCATAATTTTTCTTAACTTTTCGTGACATTTTTCCATCAAATGAAATGGAGGCTGTCCCATCAACTGTCCATTTCCAAAGTCCAAGGACCTCCGCGACCGGAATGGGTCACCAGCTGCAATAATAAAACTCCAAGGATCGCTAGGTAATTTATGGAGAAACAAACATTTATTGACATTACTATGGCATAACTATAAAAAGTCATCTTCTGGAATTCAATTGGCCAAAAACAATACAATTTAATAATTTCAGAAATTTTGCCTTCATTTTCCAGAGTCCGATTCTGAAGGAGGTGGCTTCCTTCAATCTTTCCTTCGGATAAATAAGTACAAGTTTCCCATGCTACTTAAATGTGGCTCTCTATCGATTAAAAGTAAATAAAATGAATTATTTTACAAAGATGATGAAGAATTCGACTACCTACCCGGCATTAAACCAGAATCCAAGTCCCAACTCTTGTGCCCAGTTGTGACCCCAATTTCCATCTTCATCTCGATCGAATGCCGAGAACTTTGATCCCTGAGTGATATTGAGGACCCAATTATCCCCACTACAGCCGTCAAGCCGTTTCAGGCTGTAACCTTCGCTCCTGTCGCCCACAACGAAGTTTTCGCATCTAAATTTATATTCACTTGAACCATAATTGTACAAAACCACCTCATGGGGCTTCCGGCTCGTAAAAATATGTAATTTTTCAAGTCCAATGAAGTGATTGTCACTCACTCCTTTGAATCCGTTTATATAATCGTCATATGTACGATTAAAATCCGTTGAATCTATATTTTTTCCATAAGCCTGCAACCACCCAGATCCAATCCAAAAATGATTTGCATAGCAATCCGCTTCAAAAGGTTCCAATCCAGGGAATTGGATTACTAGGTGGACCCACATAGAAGCTTCTGTTGACGGACACCGATCTGGAAGATCTAAAAAACATTTGTTATTTCACATTCCGAATTAGTGAGTTTCAGAAACTTACTTTCAACTTGAGTTGAGTTCGACTGAGTAGAATTCGTAGCTTCATTCTTTGCCAATTCTTCACTTGCCACAATAATCGTATTATTTTCTGAGTTATCGGGTTCAGTTCCACTTCCACTTTTCACAACTTCCAGCAACTTTGCTATCTCTTCCCTGAAAAGATCCTTCAGCTTGCCGAGCTCACAAGTCTGTTTAAGATCAGGAGTTTGGTCCTTCAACTGAGTGATTTGAGCAGCTTGTTGAGCTATTTGTGCCCTAAGACTTCGGAGCTCCACATCTTTCTTTTGACTGTTGAGATTAACTTCGTTTAGTTGACTCTGGACCTCCGAGAGTTTCTCCTGCAGCTTGTAGTTCTTTGATTGGCATTTCTCTAATAATCCAACTAGGGGATAGCTGGACTGTGAAATGGGGAAAAAGGACTCTTAACTTTTTGAAATTAATTCACTTTGCACCGCCATTACTTCCTGTTCGACTGCCAGGGAAACCGGAATCAGAAACAAAAACACTGCTTTTAGAATCATTTTTCCTTTTTTCTTTTAAAAAATATACTTTTATGTTCGAGTCACTGGAAGAACTAAAACTGATGGAGCCAAAGCCCTGGCTCTGGCTCTTATAGCACTCCCGAGCTTTTTTGGGAGTCTCTTATCAGAACCAACACTCATGACTCTATGGACAGATTTAGAAAAAGTCAAAAATCGTCATCCGATGCTAGGGTGGTAAGGGTTGAAAACAATTTTATTAAAAGCTTGATTATTTCCATCTTCTTTATATATTAATTTTTGTAAATAATAGAAGCATTTTAGATGGCATCGGAAATATTTTCAAAAATTGAAAATGGTAGGGGGAAGAAATAGTCTTGATGAGCTAATTATACATATGTAGTATATATAATATATATTATTATGATCGGGGCCTGAGAGTTTCGTATTAGACTCGGTAATTATAGACAGAAGCCGAATCTTTCGGATGTCAAAGGTTAAAACCAACTATGGCTATCAGTTTGTAGAAATATTCAAAGCAATTATTAAACAATAATAATTGTATTTCAAAAAATGGAATTTACCAATTTACTCCTTGAGAAGGCCATATTCTGGACTTCTTACCCTATTTTTGCAGTATTTCTTTTACCTTAAACGATTTAGCATTTAATTTATGAAGTGGAGGGGCCTTGGAGCGTTGGAATATAATCAAGTTTTTAAGAATATACTTTTAACCCTGACCCTGGCATTGGATGGCACTTTTTGACTATTTCTGCCCATAGAGACAGCTCTCGCATGATTGTTGGTTCTGATAACAGATTAGAGTCTCTCGGGAGGGCTATAAAAAGACAGAGCCCGGGCTTTGGCTCCATCAGTCGAATTCTTCCAGTGGCCTGAAGGCAAAAGTGTGATTTTTAATCGAAAAAAAAGGAAAAATGATTCTACCGGCGGTGTTCCTGTGCTTAATTTCCATCTCCCTGGCATCGGACGAAGGAGTAATAGCGGTCTGGAGTGAAGTTGTTCCAAAATATTAACAAATATTCAAATTCCATAGGCGTGCTACGTCACCAGTGAGATGGAGGATGAGTGCGGGTCGGTCTTCTACCCCATCGTCAAGCCCCTTCTCAGATACTTTGAGGTTTGCCAGACGAAGGATCGGAAGAACGCAGAGCTACAGGACTCACTGGATGAAATTAACCTCAAGTACTCAAAATTGCTGGAGAAACATTTGGCATCTCAGGATAAGTGTATTGACGTTGCACTCAAATACGCAGAGATCCAGGAAAAGTTTCAGCAGAGAGGCCCAAATGAAACCAATTGGAAAAATGAACAACTTCAGAATAAGCTAGTTGAAGTGAATCGTCTGAATGCGAGGCTGCAGGAACAGAGTTCAAATAAAGATGAGGAGCTCCAAAGCCTTAGGGCACAAATAGCTCAACAAGCTGCTCTAATCACTCGGTTGCTGGACCAAACCTCGGGACTCGGCAAGCTAAAGGATCTTTTCCGGGAAGAGATAGCAAAGTTGCGGGAAGTTGTGAAAAGTGGAAGTGGAACTGATTCGAGTCTTTTAAACTCAACAACACATGTTGAAGAAAAGATTCCAGAACCCAATTATGCAGAAAAGAATACGACGATTGTGGAAAGTGAAGTTAAAAGTAAGTTTCTAAAAATTAATAATTCGAAATGTGGAATAAAAAATTGTTTTTCAGATCTTTCAGATCGGTGTCCATCAACACAAGATAAAATTCGGGTCCACCCAGAAATCCATTTCCCAGGATTGGAACCTTTTAAAGCCGCTTGCTACCAAGATCCTGAATTTGAATTTGGATGGATGGAGGTTTTATTTAAATATTCTGAATCAACGGAATTTAATCAAACATATGACCAGTATATAAACGGATTTGGAGATGTGAGGTGGGAACACTTCATTGGACTTGAAAAATTACATATTTTAACGAGCCAGAAGCCGCATGAGGTGTATATTTTCCATTCTAATGGAAACAGAATGTATGAAGTTGGATGCGAGAACCTCGTTGTGGGCGACAGGAGCGAAGGTTACAGCCTGAAACGGCTTGACGGCTGTAGTGGACATACTTCCCACTTCAATCTCATGCAGGGAACAAAGTTCTCGACATTCGATCAAGATGGGAGTCCGGATCACAACTGGTCACGGGATTATATCAATGGATTCTGGTTTAATGCTGGGTAGGTATTCGAATTCTTCATCATCTTCATAAAACATTTGCTTTTATTTATTTTTCATTCGATAGAAAGCCAATTTTCGAAAAAGGGGCATTAATTCATTTTCTAATACGAAGGAAGGATTGAAGATCTCATAAGCTCTCAGAAGTGGCCTTTGGAAAAAAAAAATATTATGACAAGATGACTGGAATTTGAATATTATGCAATTTGATTGTTAAAAAAGAATCCTGCAGTTCAAAATTAAACATGATTAATAAATTTAACCTTCAATTAAGTGTTTATATTAAAAAGGATAAAATATGAAAAAGTATAATTTAGGAAGAAGAAATCAGACTCCATATCCTAAAACCTCGGTTTTCCCCGGAAAAATTTGAAAAAGAAAATCGGAAAAATATTTTTTCTCAGATTTTGATGCAGATTGGAGGAAAATAACACCAAAAATCGTTTAAGGTGCTTCCAGAAAAAATCCATTTAAGAATCGGATAATAATTGGGCAAAATACAGCCATCCTAGTGGGGCAAATCGAGAAATCCCCACTGAAATCAAGAAATCAACAATTTTCATGGGTCTCTAACCCTGAAATCTCAGTTTTTGCATACGAGCATGGAAATAACACTCGTAATGGGTATCATTGGTTCGATACTTCGATGAGAAGCAACTACCCTGTATGGCTATGAAATTTATGGGCTGTCGCTCAGCGTGAACTTGATGCGAATAAATCCCCATGAAACGGATATTAAAAGGCATGAGAAGGATCTGAAGTCGAAGCCCCAACCCATTGGCCTTCCGCTCCTTAAATTATGAACTTATAAATTGACAGGCAGGGCACATGAAAGGCCGAAGCGAAAAAGGGTTAACTAGTTTTTTTGTTTTTACCCTTTTGACCTAAATCGGATAATTGACATTTTTGTTGGCAAACGATAAGCAAGGGTTAAGATTAAAGATGTATTTATGTAAAAAAAAGGGTTAAAGGGTGGTAGCATTTATTTTGATATTTTTCTAGTAATCTAAGAAATCGATTTAATCGATAAATATTAATTAGAGAAGGTTGAAACTGGAAAATGGAGGACTCTGCCCTCATAAGTATGCTACAACCCGTAGAATTTCTTTAAAAAGCTTAAAGGCAGCTAACAATTATTTTTATATTATTTTAGTAGTCTAAAAAAATCTATTTAATTGATAAATATTAATTAGATTAACAGAGGAGCTTACAAAAATCCATAATCTATGTGTTGGAATTTCTTTAACCCGTATCGAACCCGTAGAATTTCTTTAAAAAGCTTAAAGGCAGCTAACAATTATTTTTATATTATTTTAGTAGTCTAAAAAAATCTATTTAATTGATAAATATTAATTAGATTAACAGAGGAGCTTACAAAAATCCATAATCTATGTGTTGGTTATTGAAAATGGAGGACTCTCGACTTAATGCCCTCATAAGTATGCTACATTCTGTGGAATTTCTTTTCAGTAATTTCCCATTTTCCCAAAATGGATTTCTGGGAATCAACATCTGGGAATGGGAATCGAGAGCAGAATCCATTCCCGACCTACCCGATTTGGTGTAATTTGCATTTGATAAGCAACTTGGGTGCTCTCCTTCGTCCTTCGTTCTTGCCATTGCCATTGTCCTTGCCCCGCGCCTCGAGGCACTTGAGACTTTTTGTTTTGTTTTAATTCCATTGAAATGAGTTTATCTGTGGCAGCCATTTGGAGCTCTATTTATTACAGAGGCCAGAAAAGCTTTTCCATTTAGATTACATCAATAATAATATTATTTATTCTTGACTTTCATCAACGTACATACACATACACATACACATTCAACTGAACTGAAACGCAATTCAAATGAATAACCAAGTAATAATAATTCTACAAATATTGCTTAAAAGTACAACATTAACATACTTTATAATTAATAATCCAAAATTTAAATCGAATTTCGGGGTAATTATCACAATTTTGGTCGCTGTATATTGGAGGCAAGTTTCAATAGTTGAATACATTAAATCGAAATAAGAATAATAATTAATTAATAATTGTATAATAATGAAAAATGAAATCAAATTAAATAAATAGAATAAGAAATTGTGTGTAAATATTTGTATTGTTTAGAATTGTTTGCTTTTTTGTTTGTTTGTTTGTTTGTTTTGGCAAAAACGTTAACTCTGTTTCTTCTCTTATTTTTCGTCCTGGATGAAGTTTCATGGGATGAAGGACATTCCTTAGCATAGAACATACATACATATATAGATATATATATATTAAGATTTAGTTACTTAACAACGAGTTAGTTATACATGGATAAGAGAGAGAGTACGTTTAACAAGAAAAAAAGGTCTTGACCTGGCATCCTGGCATGGATATTGAACCATTTGATGAGGGATAGTTTTTATAAATAGTGCATAAGCATAGTCCTCTGCCAGGATATTCGTGAGAAATTCTACTGCATTTTCAATCTATTTTTTAAGGGGATTTTGGGATAATACTTGTGTTACACATAGGGAAGCATATATATATAATAGTATATATTAGATTAAATATTTATACTGGATGGGGAGATAGGTTCCAGGGGGTATATATAGATCAAGGGGAAAAGAATGTTTGGGTTTTGGGTTTATGTTCGGCGCTGCCAACCGCTACTGCCGCACTACGTGCTACGCCCGATTTGCAACCAGGCGAGCAACAACTGCAATGCCGGCTGGAGCAGCACCAGCTTTCAAATATCGGTATTGATATTGATCCGTGTCATAAACTCGCCGTGCGAATCGGCCACAGCGCATATGATCTCCAGCAACAGTTCGCGCGACAAACCCGCTATCTTCGGCAGCCTGGCCACCTTTGCAAAATCTTTGACAATCAACTTGAGTGCATACTCCTTGATGTCATAGATTTTGGTGATGTCAGACGCCTCAAGCGTTTGCAATACATTCTCATCGTTGATATTGTGTTCCAGCGAATATTTGCAGAAGGCATGAAGCCGATTATTGGCCAGACCGTAAAAGCATGGCGCCTGGAACAGGTACAGTGCATCCTGGGGCGGCATCTTTGTCTCACCATAGTAGATATACCGTAGCAGTGAATGGAATGCCTCCAATGATGGTGATATTTCGCCAATTTGTATCTAAAATAATATATTTTAGTTTTAGATTTATGTTTAGACCGAGTTGGCTTACATTGACGGTGTTATCCGGGGGCATGAACGAACGGAACATGCCCTGGAAGTAGGTACAACGTGATGATAACACAGATTTGTGGGCCGGTATAACATGGTCCTCCAGTATGAGACTTATGTCGCAGAAATCATTGCCCGTTGACTCGAGGAAGGCGCACAGATCGATCTCCAGGGTAGTGCCTGTGAATATACAAAAAAAAATACAATGTTATCACTGTTGCTGATTTGTATCCTTTTTGGATGCCAAGGTCCTGCCTGTGTTCGACTCGAAACTGGTCTCCATCACCAGTTTGCTGGGATGCAGTCGCTTCCGGATGATCTCCACGAGGAGTGGCTTGTCCAAGTCGCTAAACTCACTGGACATGACCACATCGGTGAAGTTCTCGTCCTTGATGATGAACTGCATGCAATGATCCTTGATGATTTTAATGCTAAACAAGGATATTCGAGGAATATGAGGAATATGCGACTAAGATGACTAAGCTACACCCACTTGCTCTTGTCGGCATTGTAGAGGGCCTCCAGGACATTCAGCTTGTTGATCTTGTAATCCAAATACTGGATACAGCCGTGGGCCAGCCGCGGCATAGTGAACAAGCCCGCCAATTGATAGATGTCCGTGATCAGGATGATGATGTTCTTGTTGTACGAATCCTTTAAATCGATCCGATCCGTATATATGTAGTTGAGTATAATTTCAAAGGCCTCCGGCGAGGCGTGGGCCAGGCGAACCTCCAGCATGGGAGCACGGTCCCCGCCCGCACCCGTATTCAACGCCTTGGCATCCACCTGGCCCACCCCATACACCTTCTCCATTTGCTGTTGACGCGCCTCTCGCGCCGCCAGTATCTTGTTCCGCAGATACTTGGATCGAGCTGCCACAAAGGCGATGTGCGCCAGAATGCGCACCTCCTCGGCACCCACTATGAACTGGATGTCGCAGAACTGCTTCTCCACAAAGAACTTGCCAAAATCATCGCGCAGCGTACACTTCGGATACGAGGAGAACTGAAACCGATAGGTATCACCCCGTCGGACACTATTGTCCACCGTGCCCCCAAATATGTACATCGCATCCCCGATCACGGCCGATGCATGAAACACACGACCCGACGGCACATCCGAATTCTGTTCCGGCTGGATAACCGACCACACCTGCGAGTCCAGATCGTAACAGTGCAGATCGTTGGGTAGCGTCGAGTCCGCTGAACCGCCAAAGACATACAGGAACCTATCGTGATGGACCATTGTGTGTCCATAACGGCGGGATGGTGGCGCCGATGTGGCGCCCCTCAATACCGGTTCATTGGAGATGCGTCGCCAGGTGCGCGTCTTGAAATGAAACTCAAACAGCGAGTTGGTGATCTGCAGGCCGCTCTGGCCGGAAAATACGTACATGGCATCCCGGGCCACCGCAACCGGAAAGTTGCAACATGTCGGTGGCCTGTCCCCCAGCTGTTCGACCTCCTCCCACTGATTTTCGCCCGTCAGGTTGAGTGTCCACATATCGTTTAGCCTGGCATTGCCATCGTAACCGGCATAGATCCACATCTTGTTATCATAAACGGCTGCTCCGTGGGCCGATCTCGGTACTGGCTGACGACCCGAAAACATCCACTCCACCCACATGGCGCTCTGGAACTTGTACTCAAACAGATCATTCTTGTTCGTCAGATTCGAATTGGAATGAATGTCGCCGGTATAGCCGCCAAATATGAACATTGAGCTGCCGGCCACTACAGCGGAATGATGGTATCGTGGCGCCGGTGGTGTACCAGTGGCGCACGCTCTCCCCCACGACTTGTCCTTCACCCCGAACCGTATCAGATCGTTCAGCATGTTCTTTCCATTATCGCCGCCGAACACAAACATGGCATCCTTGTAGGCCACCACGGTGTGCTTGCTCCGCCTGTATTATCGCAAATAGAAGAGGAACAGCTATTGAGTAAGATTCGTTACGATTCGTTTTAAGAAGCTACTTACTTGGCACCCACAAACTCGGCACATTCCAGCATCCGGGTCCACTGATGGGTGGCGGTATAGGAGCTGAAATCGACATTTAATGCGTTGCAACTGTAGCTACCGGGGGAGGCGGCATTGGTGCTGCCACTGCCACTGCCGCTGCCGCTGCTGGCGTTACTCGCGGCATCGTACGATGCCAGGCTATAGTTGCCGGCTGCCCCTGCACTGGTACTGGCACCTCCGCCGCCCCTGGTACTGGTGCTCCGCATGGAACTCGATGTGGACATTCTCAGATTGGCGCGAATATGTTGGGCGTCCAAACAGCCAGCCGTTGAGGCGCTCTTCCTGGCCTTTTGCCGTTTACTGGACTTGGAGGAGCTGCGCGAGAAGAAGGACTCGTGGTGGGGGCTTGGATTCTGGCCGGGACTTGTGCTCTGGCCCTGACTGCCGGAGGCTGCCACACAGGCGGGGCAATAGATAACGCCTGCGGGTGTACTGCCGCCACTGGAGGTGCCTCGATCCTCGCCTCTCACAAAACCGCATACGGCACTCAATCCGCTCGAAATGGAACTGGAGCCCAGACCACAACTGGCACGCCCACTCCTTGATGATCCCGCGCCGCCGCCACTGCCTCCACTGCCACCACTGCCACCAGAGCCTCCAGTTCCTCCACCCCCACCACCACCGCTGCCGACACCTCCACTTCCAGTGCCTCCTCCCGTGGATGCCACGCCAATGCCGCCACTGAACGACTTTAGCATTAATGCATCACACTTTCGGAGTCCTCTCCGTTATCTATATCGTTTCGATCCTTTCCCTTTTGGGCTCGCTTTCAATTCTTTTAGATATTATTTTTTTCCAGCAGAAAATTGGGAAAAATCTGGTATGTGTTGCGTTCGTTAGCTCCGTCTCGCTCACTCTCGTGGGGGTGGCCACTGTTAGCGAGGAGCCGCATCCGATAAACGATCGCTATTGTTTATCGAAAGATAGGAAAATTGAATTCCGAACGAAAATTATTTGAAATTTTCACGATAATCTTATTACTTTTAATGGTAATTGCTTTTTATTATTGTTTTCTTATGTGCTTCATTAGATTTCTTTATTTAAATATGAATCGAGTTGGCAATTCCAAAAAATATCGATATCTCTCACGAGCACACCTCTAATCGCATCAAAAACCAAAACAATTTAGTACCCGCTTGGTTTTTCTCTTTCTTGTGGGTGTTTTTATATAAATAAATCAAAACGGAGGCGTTTCGGCAAGCCCAGGCGATGGCGAGTACGTCGCGGACTACGATTCTACCGCAGTCGAAGGAGGCGTTGCTGAAATCGTACAATGCACGATTAAAGGACGACGTCCGTAGCATGCTGGAGAACTTTGAAGGTAAAATAGTGCTATGTTTGTTAATTATAGTCTTTTATATCTGTCGTTTAACCTGCCCGTTTAGAAATACTGAAATTGGCCCGCAGGGAGAGCCACAGTCAGATCTCAAAGACGACGCAATGCGAACAGGATGCCCTCGAGATGCAGGTGCGGGCGGCTAACATGGGTAAGATCATCCAGTTCCCAGGAAGTAATCCTATGTGTTAACGAACCACCTACCCTTCCAGTTCGCGCCGGTGAATCCCTGATGAAGCTGGTGGCGGACCTCAAGCAGTACCTCATCCTGAACGACTTCCATTCGGTGAACGAGGCGATCACCAACAACTCGCAATTATTCCGGGCCACCCAAATAGAATGTGATAAGAAGCTGATGAAGCTCAGGGACGAGATGGCCATGGATCTGTACGACTTGGAGGAGGAGTACTACACCAGCATATTCAAGTAGTTTTTAAATCAAAATGTCACAATAAAAGCAAGTTTAAATGATTATCACCTTTATTTATATTTCTTTTTTTTATTATATTGTTTGTGACATTTACGGCAACTGTTCTGATTCAATATTCTCGGAGGATACGGAACCATTGTCCGTCGGCGCCTCGTTGACGTTGTCCACCAAATCGCCGGTATAGAAGAGCACTGCCTTGGGAACTATTTGAGTTCGGAGCAGGAAGCCCACCTCAAAATCATTGCCCAGTATGAGCTTCGTCTTCTCGTCGGCCAGCGACAGATCGAGAGCCTGGGGCGGAGCAAAAAACCGGAAAAAGGACTCGCGCGGCATCACCTTGGGGACACTGCGCGCCCGACCCCGTCGCCGGCTCTGGACGGTGCGCAGGGTGAGATTGGAGCCGTCGCGCCAATGGATGTGACAGCCCTCGCATCGGACGATTTCCGGGCCCTCGAACTGAAAGGGATAATCCTGATCGGCCGAGTGCTGGAGGAAGTAGCGCTTCGTCAGCAGCAGGGACGAGTCGTGGAGGAAGGTATTGGGTCGAAACTGGAACGTAACCGTGTAGCTATCCTGCTCGTAGCCCAGTCGCACATCCTGCAGGCACTCCAGCAGCGGCTCGTCATGGTCCTGGACCAGTTCGGAGAGCTGCGGCACATTCCGGAAAACGGTTAGCCAGAAACGTGGAATGCCCAGCGTATCCGTCGGCACTGGCGGCAATTGGCCCACTAGCTGGCGCAGCTCCTCGTTACTCTCCAGATCCAGCGGCAGGGCATCGTCCGGCCAGGAGATCTCCGTCTGCAACGGCGGCTCCAGCACTCCGTCCAATATATCCCGCCGAGCATCGAACAGCGCACAACTCTGACCGTAGAATCGTCGCTCCAGTTCGTAGACCTCCCGGAAAAATTGCTCCGCAATCCGCACCTGCTGCAGTTGATTCTGGCGGAGGGCACGAATACGATTCTGCACCGTATCCGGCAATTGTCCGATCATGTGCCGGAGAAAGGCCTTACGGCAGCGTGCCGGCAAGTCTGCCGGACTCAAGGCGGGCTCTATGGCGTCCAACTGACTGGCGGATGATCCTTGGGTGTCCAGGGATCGTAGCGATTCCACAATGCCCGCCGTTTTCAGTTCATCCTGCTGGACATCACCCTCCAATCCCCCCGGTACTTTTCTCTCAGCGTACATGTTGTTTCAAATTTCGCAAAAAAAAACCCAAAAAAAATATAGGAATATAATCTTTAAAATTTTTTTTAACCGTTTTCTAAGAAATAAGGAAATTAACTAACTTTTTCAACATTTTAAATGAAGTTTCTTAAAAAAACTACTATGGTTTTGGGATTTTAATAAGAAATATACTATATTTTATGACAATATTTTGAATATTTTTGAATGGAAAGTCTATAGTCTGAAGTCTATATCTTCCAAAATAATCTTCGTATTTGCGAATTAATAATCAGCATTGTTATTCCAATAACTGGCTTATCTAAAAACGAATACATTATAACTGATTTTTGGGGGAATGGCCAAAATAGCCACTTCAGTGGAACAGAAATTCCAAAAAATAATACTTTTCAACTGAATGATATGACAAAATGGATTCCGTTTAAATCGGCGGAAATATCTGTCGGTCTGGGGGGCTTATCTGGATCTGTATATATATTCTATATAGATCCAGAGATATGGGATATATCACTTATCGGTGATCATAAATTGGCATTGCGGTAGGTCGGAAAGTGCCAGAAATCTTAAGATCTAAGTCTTAAAACCTATAGTTTGGAAGACTGACTATCTATATCTCTAAAATAAGTAATATTTATGGACTTACATGACTTGTCTTCCATAGTTGCCATAAAACCGAGTTATATTCTATAATTTATTGTGAGAAAACCCTGAGCACTTCTGCAATCTTATCCGCTCTTCAATAGCTCTCCGGCAAATTCTAATTTATTATACGGACTTAACTCCGGTATTATTAAACGGAGTGTTACGGCCGGAATCTCCGCGGGGGACCAACTATCGGACTACTTGACCCTAATCTTCCATTAATCTATAGAGGCTTATGAGATAACCGATTCGATTGCAGCTGCACCTGATGGCCTTGTGTCTTAATTTATAAATAAAATTATATTGTTTTTATTTTTTTATTTATAAATTTTGTATTTTAAGGATCACCTTTAACTTAACTCCTCAAAGAAAAAAAAAAACTCAGACTTAGAGATAGAAGAGAGATATTAGAAGATAAAGTCCCTTTCCTCCTCCTCCAGCAGACTGAGACTTTTCTCGAACCGCTTGATGTCCTGATACCAGCTGGGATCCTTGGCATTGATCTCCTCGGGCCGGCCGCCCTTGTGCCGGTAGAGGAACTCGGCATGTCCCTGCCCGGATATCCCGTTGACGGTGCAGGCGAGGAACTGATTAAACACCTTCGACTCCCAGTCTCCGCCCACATAACGGACAGCCGATCCCTCCACCTGGATCTGGACCAGATACTCCTGCTCCTCGGTCCGGACAATGAAGTTCTGATGTTGCGGCGGTATACCCTTCTCCCCGTAGGAGTACAGTTCAAAGTTGCTCCATGTCAGGGGCTTGTACTCGCTGGCGGGGGTACAGACATAGCCGACCTTCAGGGAGGAGAGGAAGAAGCTCGGCTGGCTGAGATTACCCACCACCATGCTGCTGCCGTCGTCCAAGAACAGGGCAAAGTACACATACCGATTGATGGAGCTCAGACACCGCTCCGTGCCGAAACTGTGATCCCGGAAGCCCAGCATACGCAGTGGTATCTCCTCCTTCTGGATGCGGATCTGGCCGGTGAGTTCCCCGTTCTGTTCGTAGTGCGTCCGCTTCTCCACGATGTGATTGACGCTCCGCAGGACACTGTAGAATCGCTCGTTCCACGCCTCGCGGGCTATCGAGTCGGCTATCAGGGCGGAGCTCAAGTCCCGGCTATAGTCGAAGTGTTCGGCGGAGGAGCTCCTGAATCTCAGATCCAGATCTACAGTCACATCCTCCTCGCTGGCATCCTGGCGTCGCAGGACACCCTCGTACCGGATCCGCCACACCTTCATTGACTCCTCCTGGCTGATGTGAAAGCCACCGCCTCGGAACTCGTTATTCTCCTGCCCGTCCTCGGTGGTAAAGTGTATCATGTCCGGTAGCTTGGGGGAACCGAAGAGTCCACCCTTGTCGGGCATCCACAGGTAGAGGGCCGCCTTTAGGACACCTCGCCGGCGTCGCTCCAAAGTCACCATCAGTTTCTGGCCCTCTCGATTGGCCGCCATGAAGCTGACCACATCATAGCTCTTCGGATCACTGCCCAGCTCCTGGGCCCTGTCGATCTTGGCCAAGTGCTCGTCGGATCCCAGGACCTCTTCGTTCCTCCGATAGATCCTATATCGCAGATTCTTCAGCACCAGCAGAGATATCCAGAATTTGAAGCGATAGAAGATGCCCTTCAGGGGATACTTGTCGAAGATCATGGGCGGTTTCAAGCCCAGAAGCTTGAAGACCAGACTGAGGACGGCCAATAGGCCGCCAAAGAATAGACCCAAAGCGAGTAGGAAGACCATTTTTTTGTTGGGTTCTACGATAGAGTCTTAATTGTTGACCACTTGGCGTTTTTTACGTGACTGACTGGGCAAAGAAAAGTGGGGAACTGGAAGCCCGGTCGCTTATCATCCGTCCGTCGATAAGCTACTCTATACCAATACCACCTGTAAGATAAACCCCCGGAGTAACCTATGAGGGGCGGGTTTTACGGACCCGACTCCGTATATGACTAGCTCGTAAATCTCTGGATCTGTCTGCGGACGCAATTTCTGATTGATCCATTAACGAGGTTGAGATAGCGATCCGCTTTATCTTCTAGTGCAAAGTCTATTATTGTTATACAAACCAGAAAGCGCAAAGTCTTACCGAAGAAACTGAAATACCTAATAAGAGCCCACTAATTGTGATTAGATTGAGAGATATTTTAAGTTATTTGGTTGCATTATGATTACAATCGAGAAATATTCAAAACATGATCTGAAAAATGTACTCAAATACACTTTTTCAACACTTGAACGGGAAAATAAGAATAGAAACAAATTAATTGTGATAAGATTAATATATATTTTTAGTTATTTTATTGTATTTATAATCCTTAACTATATAATCAAGAAAATAAATAAGAAAATCATCGCATAAAGCGATAGTTCATGCTCACATTCGCCTTTCCAACACTGGGCGGAGAGTCCTTTTGCGATTGTCGTTTGCCAACACTGAACGGGGGGAAAAACAACAGCGCCTGCGCCAAAATAACAACAAATCGCTCACTCAATCAATAAAAACATAAAATTTAGTGCGCAAGGAACACCAGCAGCAGCAGTAGCATCAGCAGCAGCAGGAACAGGAAAAGGAACAAAAACAATATTCCCCTCAAAAAAGGACAACAATCACTCACACGCGAGTAGAGAGTAATTGTTGTAATTTTTTTGCGTAAAGGACGTAAACTAACATAGCATAGTCCTGCAAAAAAATAAGGATAACAATTTGGAAATAATATCCTCGATTTACCGTTATCCGTTGCACTGGAAAGTTGAACAATTCTTGAGTATTTACCGTTACCTGTGCGACAACAAACACGCACACCACGAAACGCGAGACGGAAATAGAAAGTGCGAAGAAGGGGCAAGGCGGGGGAGAGACGCAGAGAGGGGCGACGAGGTGCGACGAGGTGCGAAAGGTGAGAGAAACAACAATAAAAACAACGGGATTGGAGCTGAAGTTCGAGGATTAAGCCACAAAAAAAAAAAACAACAACAACAACACACACACACACAAGAGCGATAAAAAAAATACTAAAAAATCTGCTTTTTTTTTGTTGTGGCAACTTAATTGAATTAAGTTCCAGGAAAAAAGGATACAACTTCCAGGATCAAGCAAGGAAGACACTGCAACTGTTAACCCATCAGTAGAAGTGGCTTAGAGTCCTTACCGAAAATATCCTTCAAAAATGTACAAAACCATAAGACACGGCGAGAATAGTCTGCAATATACAATTTTGCCGCAAAACGATGATTTTCGTATCGAGGGCAAGCTATCGGGGGCGGGACGATCGGCGTCTTCCGGTGGAGCCTCCACTTCCGGTTCGTCAACTTCCGCCAGCGGCAAGGTCAAGGGTCAGCGACGTCGGCGCTCGTTCTTCGCCTATTTGGGTCTCATTTTCGTCTGTACCGTTATCATTGGCGCCATTTTAATACCCTTCCTCGTCTCCGCCGAATGTCTGCCGAATCCCAAGGAGTGGTTCCTAAAAACCAAAGCGGCTTTCATACAACACGGACCAGGATCGGGAACGGGATCAGGATCAGGATCAGGATCAGGTTCTTTGCCAATTGGTGGGGATCTGCTGCCGACAGGATCGCCGCTCCTGCAACAGAGTGTCGGCCGGAATGTCCAAATCGTTAACCGGAACGGAGTCGAGCAGTTTGTCCTCCGATTGAACAAAACGTATCCTTTGAGCACCACCAGCACCGCAGCAACCCAGCAGCCACCTCCCAGTAGCACCTCCTCCTCTACCACTACAACAACAACTACAACTACGACAACTACAACCACTGAAGCTCCTCCACCGCCACCACCACCAGCTCCAGTTACAACAATTCCAACAACCACCACAACCCGAGAACCAGCCACATATCCTGTCCAGAGACATCAGCCACCGGGTACTACCATCACCACAAGGATCATCCAGGTGCCTCTGTTGAAATCCGCCGCCAAGAAACCGATTATGCCGCCGGTTTTGGCCAAGGCCCAGGGCAACCAAGTCCAGCCGAATCAGGCGCCGGTGGAGGCGAAACAGGGTCAGGAAGTGGCGGGAAACCGAAGCAACAGCGCCTGGATCAAGACGCACTGGGCCTACATCGATCCCTCGACCTATTTCCAGTGGACGGTAAGTTCTCGGGGGGATCAGAAGAAATAATTAACAAATAATACCAAAAAATATACCAAACCAGAGTACCGGGTATCATAGCCCCCTAACCCCAAAATAGATAATATACTAAAACCCATAAAAATACTAAAGTTTTAGACCGTTATTTGAAACCATTTCTTTTCCTATTTTTAGGGCTACAAGGCCGAGGATAGCGTGCTGCTTCCCGCTCTGCTGGGCTTTGCCCTGATTGGCGTGATTTTGATCATAACGGTATGCCTGGTGGCACGCAACAAGCGCACCATCGTCTCCTCCGTCCGCAAGCGGAATCGCAACGTGAGTACAAAATGCAATTAATTACGGGCCACGACGACCGGCGTCGGCCTTGAACCAATTTCACGGCACTTAATTTTTTCCGTAATTTATGTTCCTTGACGGGTCAACCAATTAAGTCATTTGCATCGCAAATTAAATTCATAAATCTACGAGTGCAATAAGTGAAAGTGAATTAGTTTTTAAATCAAATCAGAAATGTAATAACAAAGTGCAAAGTGAAATTCAAAGTATGGCGCCAAGTTTCCATTCAAACTTGCATCTCTAGGCTTATAAAGGCTTCGGGATTTCACCCATTCATCAGAAAAAGGAAGACACAGACGTGAACTTAAGGAATTAAGTTGCTTTTCTACATATTTATTTAAATTTACAAACATATCCTTTTCAACATCGAGCGGGAAATGGAAGGATTGAAAAAAAAAATACCAAAACTATCGATAAATATGTGCCACTATTACCCGATTCAGAGATGGACCTCTTAAATAGTTCCCCCCTTTGTGAGAGACATCGATAAATCGATAATTGCCACGGCCTACAATCGATGTTTTTCTCCACCTCTACCCGCCAACACATCAACAAATCGGTCTCAAAATCGGGAGATATACATTAGCTGTTGGGTGCCACTATACCGCTACACCGCCTACGTCAGCAGACCACGTTGCACGTCGCTTGGATTCGCCAAAGTCCTGTGAGTAAAATGTTTCAAAAATCAACAATGGTCAACAACAAACTGCCAGCGTGTCCCAAGGAGTACCCCCGTTTATGTTCCGCTCTCTCCTCTTCACTCTCCTCTCTGGTGCGTGTGTGTGGGCGCGCTCTGTTAGCGGATTTGCAGGCATACATCCGTATCTGTGTGTCTTACCCAGTGTGTTAGTGTGTTTGTGTGTGTGAGAGTAGTGCCAACAAGGCAAATTGTATGTTGTTGTTGTTGGTTGTTGCATCCACAGAGGAGCATCTCCAATACAGTGAAGATTGGGCCAAGAGGACCGGACCGGGTCAGTGACAGTGCCAGGATATAACGGATATGTGCGAATAATCGATCTGAGCTGTAGTGGAGGCGGCCCCCGGTGGGAATCGTGGCACTATTTTAGGGTTCTATTTTGTTACAAACTAGTGGAGCAGCATCCTGGCTATCCTGGCCACAGTGATGCCTGCCAAGGACATCTAACTGAGAGAGAAAATATCTTAACTTGTCCAGAAAATCCCAGTCAGCAGCATGTGTGTCTGTTGCAAGGGGTGGGGAGGGGGGTGTTGGTGAAAGTTAGCATCTTGCTGGGTTTTCTTTTCTTTTTTTTTTTGGGCCATAGTAGGTAGCAAAGCCACATGGGTACTCCAGGCACTCCAAAAACAAAACAAAAAAAAATAATTAAAAAAAAAATTCAACTCTTACAGCCCCTAGCCCGCTACTCCGCCTCCGCCGCCTGGACATAAAATGGCCATCAAACCTGGCTTGGGTCGCAAGACCAGCAACAAGAACCCACCGATCCTGAGCCACGAGTTCGTCATCCAGAATCATGCCGACATCATCTCCTGCGTGGCCATGGTCTTCGTCGTCGGTCTGATGAACGAATCAACGGCGGCGTTCGCCAGCGCCTTCATCTCGCTGCATCATAATGTTAGCGGCGAGGATCCTAGCCGGGAGCAGCCGTACGGCAAGGCCTTCACCTACATTGCCGGCATCAAGGACTACTGTGCGATATTCTTCTACACCCTGACCTGCATCATCATGCATGCGATTATCCAAGAGTTTGTCCTGGACAAGATCAGCAAGAAGATGCATCTCTCCAAGTTCAAGCTGGCACGCTTCAATGAATCTGGACAGCTGGTTGCCTTCTATCTGATGTCGTTCTTTTGGGGCGCTCACATCCTGGTGAAGGAGGGCTACCTCGGCCAGGTGGCCCAGCTGTGGGAGGGCTTCCCCGACCATCCGATGAGCTTCTTGCACAAGTTCTACTTCATCATCCAGCTGTCGTACTACCTGCACATGCTGCCGGAGCTCTACTTCCAGAAGATCAAGACCAAGGAGGAGCAGCAGCCAAAGATCATTCATTCGGTCAGTGGCTTCACTCTGATCGTCCTGGCCTACATCCTTAGTTTCCAGCGCCTGGCCCTCGTCCTCCTCACCCTGCACTACTTCAGTGAGCTGCTGTCGCACGTCTTCCAGCTGATCGGTGTCTTTGATCGCGAGGAGCGCCTGGCCAAGCTGCGTGTGGTTAACAACGGTGTCTTCTTCCTCATCCGATTTGCCACCTCGGTGATTGGTGTGCTAACCCTCTACTATGGCATTGGTGGAGCACGCTCTCTGCTCGCCCTGGGCGGCCTGATCGCTCTGCAGGGCTATCTGGTGTTCTCGTTCATTACCGAGCAGCTGAAGGCGAAGCGGGAGGCCAAGAAGGAGGCAAAACGAGAGGCCAAGCTGGCGCTGCAGACCAAGAAGCCGGCCAAGGCGATCAAGGAGAAGGTGAAGCGCAAGAAGGAGAGCGATCTGCCCGAGGCGGATCAGTCCTCCGCCAGTCCCATCAAGCAGAAGGTTAAATGAGAAGCGTCCAAGCCTCTCCACCAACAGCAACAAAAAAGCAACAAAATCTTCCGCACACTTCCAACCACCAACAACACCGATCCGAAGAAAGATAGTAACAAGAAGTGAGAGAGAGCGCAGCACCAGGACAGAAGGATTAGCCCGCCAAGGGCTAAAAAAAACACTAAACAGAAGAATAAAAAATAGATATATATATTTAATTGAAGAAGCACCCAAGCAACCATCCAACTACTGCCGGACTATCCGGAAATCTTTGTAAATCTCGTCTTAGCTCAAGAACTACCGGAAACTGGATACTGGAAACTGGATACATTTCTGCTGCATTTACTTCCTCGAGACCGAAACACACACCAGCCACTAATTCCTAGCCTAAATGTTTTGTTTCATTTTTAAGTTTATCTAATTTTTTTTTA
>JAJJHT010014385.1:671148-692241 GCA_021223865.1 Drosophila pandora | reverse complement strand
TGCAGCTGCCGAGAGCACCACAAAAAAAATATATATATTTAAAAATTATATTAAAAAATATAGCTTGCCGAGAAGAGAATCCAGATATTGTAAGAGGGGTGGTGGTACGTGGTACGTGGTACGTAGCGGGGGAGTACTGTATGTCTATATAAACTGTGTAAACCTGTGAAGCATTGACAAGTATTTGAGATGATCTGTATTTTTGTAAGCGTAATATTTAATATTTAATGCGGGAAGCCAATAAAAAACAAAAACAAAACCAATCCAGAGAAGCAACTATATAGGCGTAAGAAGATAACCGATGCGGCACTAGCCACAAACAATTGATTTGCTCAACATATATATATACACAATCCGAACAGTATATACAATACATATATGTATATATGTATAAAATATATATATATTACAAAGTATATAATGTAACGCAAAGTATAAGGCTTGCATTTAAGAGCGGGATATATCCTTAATATGTGTATGTTATCACTAATTTGCAAAGCTAAACCAAGTCCATGTATACAGAACAGAAACAGAAACATACATATACACATCTATATATATATATATATATCCGGATCCGGACTTACTACTCATACACACATTACAGACATGATTATAAAGTGAAGAACAACACAACACACACACACTATATTGAATGTTTTTGCTTGTTAAAGTGAATAATAAAGAAGAAAACTAAAAAAAGATCATTCCTTCACACTCTTTATCTTTAAAATATTACTTTAATTCTTATTATCACTCGTTTTCATCTAAATCCTAATCAGGATCCATGATCCTTGCTAAGAATTGTCCCGATCCTGCTGCGCCAGCCTATCTCTCTTGGTTTTCTGTGCGTCCAGGTGGCTCTGCACGAAGCTCTGGAAGTTCTGATCCTCCATCGGCTCCTTTGGGTCCAGTTCCATCTCCTCCGTCTCATTGTCTTCGGCTGCTATCGGCACCAAGCCAGGAGCCATCAGAAATATACCACTTCCAGTGTTGGCAGGGGGATCCTAAGAACAGAAAACGAAACGATGAGCTAGGAATCTCACTTTTCGTAGCATCTTACTTGTAGACCCAGGCCCAGGGGCACTGACACTCCGGACTCCTCCACATTGGCAGCCGGTTGGGGCGCAGCTTGTTGGGCCAACCGCTCCTTCCTCATCTTCTCGTAGACCGGCTTGTAGTTCTTCTCGTACTCCGACACGCACTCCAGCACCTTTTGCAGGAGTTCAGCGAATCCCACGCCTGTTTTGGCCGACACGCCACAGGTGGTCAGGTTCTCGTAAAAGGTGTCCAGGGTGAGGGACATGGTGCGTGTCAGATTGCTCACGAAGCTCTGCTCCTCCTCGAGAGCCTCCTGGTAGACCTCAAAGTCCGTCATCCAGTCCTTGATGAAGCTGCAGTCCTGCAAGTCAATCTGGAAATAAAGGAATTGAGATTTAAGGACAAAAAAAGGATATCTACATTAGATATACCTTATTCAGGGCAACCAGAAAGGGCAGGCGGGTCTTGTACAGGATGGAGCAGGCGTACAGCATGTTGGACATGAAGGTGGTGGGACAGGCGCTGCGGACGACATCCATAACATAGACCACAATGGTGGGGAATAGGGTGGCCAGGCCCTCGGTGATTATGTTGCCCGAGGCGGACCAAGTGAAGACCTCGATCTGGCCGGGTGTGTCGATGATGCACCATTTATGGCCTCGCTCCCCAGCCCGACGCACTAGCTCCGCAAATTGGGCCATTTTCGTGGTGAACATGTTCAGGGCAGTCACGATGCCTCCATTCGGTCCCAATTGGTATTGCTTCATCACCTCGCGGTAGTTGACCGTGTCCCGGATGTCGACGTGCGCCGCATAAGGCACCTCCCGGCAGGCGGGATCCAGATTCACCACATACGGATTGAATTTCTCCTGGGCGTGCTGAATGAGACTGCGGGTGAAGGTGGTCTTGCCGCTGCCGGCCATTCCCAGGACTATGATGCAGACGGGAGAGTCGCGCATGCCCTCGCTGATGGACAGGGCCTCCAGCTTGATGTCCTCCAGTTGGCTGGTCATATCAGGATCGGGGACTTTTGTTTTTAGATGAAATCAAAATCAGAAAGTAGGCGGCGCAAAAACCAAACGTGCGGCTGCCAGAGAAGGGAGATGTTTCACGAAATATCGATTGTTTCAGGGATTGCGATAAATAATCGTATCGATTGTATATCAATGCATAAGTGTCATCTCTATGGCATTGCCAGCTGAGAGACGCGCGAAATATATACACTAATTCGAAAAAGTGAAAACAAAATTTGTTTTTAATCGATTTAAAACGATGGAAACGCGTCTGGAAGTGCGTCTTAGGGAACCTAATCCACTGTTCACTCGGTGGTTGGAGCGCTGGCTGCGCGAAGCCGAGATACGACAGCAAAAATCCCAATTTAAGTTGCGACTGGCTCTGGAGGCCCTCAAAAGCTATCCTCTTCCGTTGTACAGCGGCCGGGATTGTGCTGTCCTGCGTGGATTTGGTGGCACCCTCTGTCAGCTGATAGACGAGGAGTTGCGACAGCATCGGGGTCTTAGTTTGGTGACAGCCACCACAACGGCCGCCACCAGTAGCGTGCAGTACGAGCAACAGGTGCAGAAGGTGGTGAAGAGGGTGCAGGAGGCGCAACAGGATCAGAGGAAACCGGCGAAACCGGCCAAGGCGCCCAAGCCCAAGAAACTGACCAAAAAGGAGCAACTGGAACTGGCGGCCGCCGAAGAACGAGAGCGTTTCGTGGAGATGATACCGGGATCCTTTGAAATTCTCCTTCTGGTGGACACCCAGGAGACGAGTGGCAAGAACAAGAGAGTGCTGGACCAGACCAGAAGCTACCTGGAGTCATTTGGAGCGAAACACGAGGTGCGTCGCCTCACCATTGGTGACTTCCTTTGGATAGCCAAGGACCGGGCAGGAAACGAGCTGGTGCTGCCCTACATCATCGAACGGAAGCGCATGGACGACCTGGCGTCCAGCATACGCGACGGTCGCTTTCACGAGCAGAAGCATCGTCTGAAGCAGAGCGGGCTGCGGCATGTGATCTACCTGGTGGAGGATTACGGGGATAATGAACAGCTCGGCCTGCCCCTGGACTCCCTGCAGCAGGCTCTGGCCAATGCCCGGGTGCAGACGGGTGTGCAGGTGGTGCGCACCGAGAATCACTACCGATCGATGAGCTATTTGGCCTCCATGACGCGCTCCTTGCAGCAGATCTTTGCCAGGAAGACCCTGCAGAGCGTGGAGAGAGGTGTCGTGCCCAGTTCCCACTGCCTGGTGACCTCCTCCACGATCGGATTGCTCAAGTTCCGTGCCCTGTACGAAGACTCCGCGAAGAATGCCCAGCTTACTGTGCGGGAGGTCTTTGTCCAGCAACTCCTGCAGCTTCATTCCCTCTCCCTGGAACGTGCCATCGCCATCGTGGAGCTCTATCCCACGCCCCGCCTGCTGCTGGAGGCGTACGATAACTGTCCGGGGCCGAAGGAGGCCAGCCAGTTGCTGGCCAAGATACCATGCGGTCCGCTGGAACGGCCGCTGGGCGAGAAGATCAGCCAGTGCCTGTACGAGTTCTATACAAGGGAGTTTCGTTAGGATTAGCAATTGATTTAATGGGACATATCTAAAGTTATATACACGAGTTTATACATTAAGTGAGACTGAAGAGAATACAACGATTCTGGACATCATTTGGAATAGTGCGAGTCTAGTCTAAGCCGAATATACAAGTCGCCTAGATGTTGCGAAAGTGCCGGATGGCGAGATCCACCGGCAGGTCAAAGTCGAACCGTGACAGGGCGTCGATAGAGCGCAACGAATCCCGGAATCCTGTACGTGCCACATAGCTGCTTGTGGAGTAGTATGTGTCCACCAGTTCGTGACAGCTCAGTATAAGGTTAAGCCACTCCACCAGCAAATGGGAACTGTAAGATTCCAATCCGAGCATTAAAATTTTAAATAAAATAGAGATTATTTCAGATTGTACTCACTTGAGACCGGCACAGACAAAGGCCTTGAAGTGGGCGTTGTTGCTCCGCTTGTAGGGACGGTGCATGGCCAGGATCATGCCCACGGCACTGAGCAGGCTCTGCTTGGCGGTGACCGCCTGGGCATCGACAATGTCCAGCTGGAAGCTCTGCGATAGCTTGCGTGCCGGCGTATTATTGTACTCCTCGCCGTTCTTCAGTTGATAGTAGGCCAGGACCAGTTCCCAGGCGTGCATGGCCCGTCCCAGGCCGAGGCCACCCAAGCCCAGAAATGGCGAATCCCCACCCGCCGACGGTATCACCACAGACGGTGGCGCCGGATGCAGGCACCGCATGAATGGAACCATTAAACTAGATGCCGCCGACTCGGCCGGAATGCGCAGCCCGTGCTGGATCAGTTGCTGCAGCGTTCGGGCAAAGTTCTTCCGCACCACAGTGGTCAGCTCCCGACCGATCGTGGCTATCGAATCGCCACGCATGTGGGCTATCCGCCGGCTCTTGCCCTCCTTCTCCCACTCGAAGTTGGCGTAGGATATGTCCTCGTCGGAGTCGGAGGACACCGCACCGCTGCCGCCGGCGGCATAGGGCGCCAGTTCATGGCCAGCAGCCACTGCCCGTCGACATCTGGGCGGCACGGTGGTCAGGGCACCGTTTTGGGCAGTAATGGCCGTTCCAGTGCTGTTCTCCGTGCGTTGCTGCCTCAGGGCCCGCTTGATGTTGGCCAGCTTTTCACGGTCGCAGCTCAGGGTGGCTGCCAACGCAGCCACCTCCTGGATGTCCACCTCCAGTTGGGCCCGCAGATCCCTGCGAACAGACAAGGTGACATATGATTTCAATCCTTATTTTAAATCTTAAAAGAATTTAGAATTTAGAACTGAATCATAATCTGTTACTAAGTTATTGTTTTCCGTTTTTATATCTTTATTATATTGAAGCAACAGTCTATTTCTTAGTTTTAAGTCTCTTGCCACAAAGATGTTAAGATCTATCGATCTTCCAATAATTTTGGGCGATCCTGTCCAATATCGGGTGAAAAATGGCAAAGATATAGCCATGGAAAGGGGTCATATATGGAGATATAGGGATTTTTTGAGGGTCTCCCCACAAAAATGGGAAAAAAATTGAAAAAATATTTCGTTGCGAGATTTTGATGTAGATCGATGGAGAATCAATCCACAAATCGTTTAAGGTATTCCTGGCAAGAATCGGGGAAGAATTGGCGAAGATATAGCCATCTCATTGGGCCATATGCCAAAAACCCACTTTTTGAAGGGGTCTCCCCAGGAAATTTTTGAAAAAAATTGAAAAAATTTTTCGATGCGAGATTTTGATGCAGATCGATGGAGAATCGATCCACAAATCGTTTAAGGTATTCCCGGCAAGAATCGGGGAAGAATTGGCCAAGATATAGCCATCTCAGGGGGCCATATGCCAAAAACCCACTTTTTGAAGGGGTCTCCCCAGGAAATTTTTGAAAAAAATTGAAAAAATATTTTTTTGCGAGATTTTGATGTAGATCGATGGAGAATCAATCCACAAATCGTTTAAGGTATTCCTGACAAGAATCGGAGAAGAATTGGCCAAGATATAGCCATCTCAGGGGGCCATATGCCAAAAACCCACTTTTTGAAGGGGTCTCCCCAGGAAATTTTTGAAAAAAATTGAAAAATATTTTGTTGCGAGATTTTGATGCAGATCGATGGGGAATCGATCCACAAATCGTTTAAGGGATTCCCGGCCAGAATCGGAGAAGAATTGGCCAAGATATAGCCATCTCAGGGGGCCATATGCCAAAAACCCACTTTTTGAAGGGGTCTCCCCAGGAAATTTTTGAAAAAAATTGGAAAAATTTTTTGTTGGGAGATTTTGATGCAGATCGATGGAGAATCGATCCACAAATCGTTTAAGGTATTCCCGGCCAGAATCGGAGAAGAATTGGCCAAGATATAGCCATCTCATTGGGCCATATGCCAAAAACCCACTTTTTGAAGGGGTCTCCCTAGGAAATTTTTGAAAAAAATTGAAAAAATATTTTGTTGGGAGATTTTGACGCAGATCGATGGAGAATCGATCCACAAATCGTTTAAGGTATTCCTGGCAAGAATCGGGGAAGAATTGGCCAAGATATAGCCATCTAAGGGGGCCATATGCCAAAAACCCACTTTTTGAAGGGGTCTCCCAGGAAATTTTGGAAAAAAATTGAAAAAATATTTTATAATCAGATTTTGGTGTGGAATAATGGGTAATCGATCCGCAAGTCGTTTGAGGTACTCCGCTTGGGAATCGGATAAATAATGGCAGAGATATAGCTTCGGAAAGGGGCCATAGAGGGATATCCAGGATTTCGGAAGGGATTCCCTTACAAAAGTGGGAAAAATATGAAAAATATATTCTGTTACGAGGCTTGGATGTGGAATTCTGGATAATCATTCCACCAAGAGTACACGAGGAAGCTCGGAAGGATCTGGACAAGGTGAGAACTGATGCATGAAAGAAGAGAAAAAAAACGATAAATTTTTGAAAAATGAATGAATTTAAAAAAATAGCAGTCTGGTGGACTCACCCCCAGTGGTTGCCCTTGTGCGTCTTCTTGAGGGAGTTCTGCTGGAAGTCGTCGTGGCGCGGCTTCGCCAGGTGCGTGCTGGCGAACATCTGCATGAGGAGCGAGGCCTTGTCCAGCAGACCATGGGCCTTGCTGTGGAGGCTCTCGCCGGCGCCGACGGATCCGCCAGCGGACGACGAAGTGGCCGGAGTAGGAGCAGATGCCATGGGTGCAACGATGGGAGCCGCTCCCTGAGAGATCTTGGCCGTCTGCTTGGCGGCGTAGCTGTTGTAGGCGCCGGACAGGAGCTTCAGACGATCCCCGGCCGATCCCTGATCCGCATCGCACTGCAGGAAGGCAATGAACCGCTCCAGATCGGTGATCTGGGTCTTCAATTGGGCCACCAGTTGCTCCTTCATCTTCAACGGGCCGACAAACTCACCGATGGCATTGTCCACCTGGTGGCGCAACTGCTCGGTGCTCAGGGCTGGAAGCTCGTGCTGCTCCACCTGGAGGTTGAGCTTGGAGCGCAATTCGTCGAGGATAAACTTCTGCTTCTCGAGTAGGACCTGCTGGGGAAGAATGCCAGGCTCTCCAGCCTCATACGCCAGTTGCTCCAATTCCGTCAACTGGGACTTGAGTTGTTCAATCAAATGGCTGTCGCTGCCAGGCTCCTTTTCGTTGTCCTTCTCCATGGATGATGGTGATGATGATGATGATGATTCTTTGGGTTGCGCCGCCTCCGGTATACCCTGGAAGGCGAAATCCTCAAGGTCGCGCAGCAACTGATCCCGCTCCTCCGCCGGTGCCTCAACAATTTGACGGACTCGCAACTGGACATGGGCAAAGTGAGAGGTCAGAGCTAGCAGGGAGCTGGTGAGCAGCTCCTGCTCCTCCTCGATGCTTCTCAGACGGGACAGTTCACTGCCAGCACTGCCACGTCGTGTCTCCGATTTGCCATCCAATACCGTTTCCAGTTCGCCACAATCTACGCCTGAACTGGCGCTATTGGCGTCATCATAATTGGCGCCCAACGGAGACCATCGTTCGCTTAGTAGCTCCTGTTCCTGTTCCTGCTCCTGTTCCTGATCCTGTTCATGTTCCTGATCCTGTTCCTGGTGCTCCTCTTCGAGCTCCTCTTCGACGGAGCCAGCTGGCAGCTGCTGCTGATTCTGCTTCTGCTGCTGGCCTTCGACCCTGAAGGCACATAATAACGAGTCCTTGGCCTCATGCCCCCCCTGGTCCTCTGCCATTTTCATTTCCATATGGAAATCCTGGAGACTTCTCCTTCTTCTTCAACTACCTTTTTCGGATGTTTGTTTTTCAAATTTTCCGTATTAGTTTGTAACGTGGTCCGAGAAAAATCAATTTGTTGGCTTGTTTCGCTTTTTTGTGTGCCAGCTGGTCGGGCTTCCTTGCTCTTTCTATCTCCCTCTGGCCCGCTTTAGCTATCTCTTTTCCTCCCTGTATTGGCTTTCTCTTTTTGGCGGCCACGAAGAGCGCGCGGCGACGGTTTCTGACGCACTGACAGCCCTGTGGCAGCCACTTGGGCCACCAGGAAGCTTTCCTCAATGGGTTTTCACTTTTCGCTTTTGGGGATGAAAACTTTTCACTTTTCCATTGAGCTTTCTTGAGCTTTTCATCCCCCCCAGAGCAAATATTTGCTTAAACCAGGGTTCGTAAGGGAAAGTATCATTAAGGATATAGTTTTTCAACCAGGAAAACTTTATAATAATCTTAAAAAAAGCTTTCAAAGCTATAGGTTGGCTTTTCATCCCTTAAATTTGATTTAAACCCCGATCTAAAAGCTTAATTTTGAAGCTTTAAAGCTTGAATCTTGTATCCTTTTTCTAAACTTTCTTACAACCCTTAAGCCCAAAAGCTTTTGAGCTTTGCAACCCTTGGGAAAATGGTTCGTAAACAAGTCTTAGCTTGTTAATAAAAAATTCTATCAAATTTATATATTTTAATAAAGAAATAATAATATAGAGGACACTTTTTAAAAGGTAAGATCTTGCTTAGATTTTTATTCACTAAAAAATGAGTAATTTTTATGAAAATTAAACAATTATAGCCATTGGTAGAAGTATCTTGTTTTGTTTAATAACAATTTATATTTATATTCTAATAAAATCTTTAACTAACTAGAATAATCTTGTAGATTTTTTCTTAGTCGCTAAATAGTCCTTTAAAAACTATCCTTTTGACTCCAGAAGTCCTTCAAGCTAAAGTTTAAACTTTTTGTAAAGTTTCTTGTTAAAATCGTAATAATAATGCCTTTAAATGAATCAACAAGTGATTATCCTGAAAGTCAGCTGCTGGACATGCAAGGACCTGTAAGAGCTTGGGATATTTTCAGGGAAATTCCGAGCTTTAAGCTCTAAAATGTCCCAAATCGAGAGCTTCTCACCAATTTCCCATTCACCACGTCCCAAAAAGCTGTCAGAAATGCCGCGATTTTGATATTATTCCAAGGGGCGGGGTATAAATATATATATTTTGGCAATTATGACCTACATTACCAAACCAAGTCCGACCAAATGGACCGTCTAAGGTAGCACACCTTTGGGGGGATAGGGTATTGGTGTGGGTGGTTTCGGAAACTGATAAGATAATGGAATGCCCGCTATTTTTGAGTAGCCGATAAGAGGCTACCGGAGATTAAACCGCAGTCTAGTTTGGTGGGGGGGAGGTTACTTACTTACTTGATTCTGTTTCTGTTTCGGATTCCGATTTTGCTTTTGTTGACAAGCAAATTCTAATCAGTTGGGGGAAACGCTCTTGATGGGCCTGGAGAGATAAGTCCATCGAGTGTCTGACGCAGCAAGCCCATGACGGTCATTTCGGGGTCACCTTTGGGTTAAGATTGCCTCTACTTGTCCAGAGATATCAAGACAACTAGGGACTCTAGAGAGAAGTAGTATTATATACCCTTTCATTTTGAAGAGTTCATAAAACCCAAAGCCTTAAAAAAAATTGGCTTTGGTTCAAGAATACTTTTTGTTTGAACTTTTAAACATTTTATGACTTGTCTTGCCAAAAAAGTTACCAACCTCCCCCCTCTGAAAACATTCCTTTTTTTTCGTTCAGTGTGGTTACAACTTATTTATTTTAACAAAAAAAAAAAAAAGTAAGAAAATAAAGATTTGGGAGGAGGAGTTTTTGGGATTGGGATGTGGGATAGGAAAAGTGAAAGGTAAGATATTAATGGAGAAAATGTAATTACGGATGAACGCTTAACGAGGCGTCAGATTGTTCTTTCCACCGTCGACGGGCAGGAGGGCGCCGGTGGTGAAACTGGCCTTGGAACTGGCCAGGAAGGCGACAGCTTCGGCCACTTCCCGGACATCGCCGACACGGCCCATGGGATGCGAGTTGATGGCACGCTGGAGCATACCATTGTACTCATCGCCCACAATGCCAATGTTCTGATGGATGTTGGTGACCACAAAGCCGGGATTCACGGAGTTAACTCGGACGCCCTGGGGCGCCATTTCCAGAGCCACGATCTTGGTGAACTGATCGAGGGCCGCTTTGGAGACACCGTAGCTGAGGGCGCCGGCAAATGGACGGATACCGGCACAGCTGCTGACATTCACGACGGCGCCCTTGGTCTTCAGGAGGTGGGGAAGGACGGCCTTGGTCAGGAGAACGATGCCACGGAGATTGGTATTGAGGACAGCATCGAATTCCGTAATATCCAGATCGATGAGTCCGCCCTTGCCGAGGATACCGGCATTATTCACCAGGACATCGATCCGTCCGAACTTGGCCAACGTCTGCTGGACAATCGAGTCGGCATCCTTGGTAACATCCGCCACCACGATCTCGGCCTTGACGCCCTTCAGATTCTTCTTGGTGGCCTCCAGATTGGCCACATTCCGTCCGACCAGAGCCAGGGTGGCACCCTCCCGGGCCAGCACCTGGGCAATGGCAGCTCCGATACCGCTGCTGGCTCCCGTCACGATAATCACCTTCTCGCTGAGACTCATCTTGGACAACTGGTGCCGGCTACGGTTCGGGGTTCGGAATTTATGG
The DNA here is from genome assembly GCA_021223865.1 of Drosophila pandora. Classification (NCBI taxonomy): domain Eukaryota; kingdom Metazoa; phylum Arthropoda; class Insecta; order Diptera; family Drosophilidae; genus Drosophila; species Drosophila pandora. Next base: position 681,660 of record JAJJHT010014385.1, on the reverse strand, counting down.
AGCTCCTCCTCCCTCCATGAAATCTGATTAGATTGCGGGAGAGCGAGCCCTCCCACTCTCCCACACTCGGAGAAATTTAATCTCCTCGGCGAGAGAAAAGTAAATAAATGGATTTATTTTTGGTAGTTTTTTTATGGCTGGATTACCGGAAAGTTTTGGGATGAGATAGTCATTTTTGGGGGTCACCTTAAGGGTTTTTTAATTGTTATTTATATTTTTATAGAAATTAAATGTTTTTGAAGCTGGAAATATAATTATTTATAAAGTTTTTGAAAGAGATTTCGGAATATTGAAACTATATTCATATTTTTAAAGTTTCAAAACCCTTTTTCTGAAGTCTTTAGTCTTTCTTGAATTCTTTTTCTTTTTTTTATTTGAAGGTAAGTTATAATGTTCTTCTAAAAATACAACTTTAAATCAGAAACTCATAAAATTTTAAACTATATGAATTTTTTAATTTTCAAAACATTTCTTATTGAAACATTATTAATATTTATTTGTTTTTAGGAATATAATGCCTTAAAAAAATTCATTACTCGCCAAATTTATACAAGTAAGTGGTTTTCTATTTAAAAAATATAGTTTTTTGATAAAGAAATTGAAAATTTTTGAAACTATCTTTTGAAAATTTAATACTTTGAGCTTTAAATGTAAACACCTTGTTCTACTTCTCAATATTATTTTTCTAATATTACTTATATTTGTATTCTATTTATTTTTTTTTGTGTAAAATATTGTAGTATTCTTTTTTCTCAGTGTGCCATGACGCAAATCAAAGTCAGCTCTCCAGGAAAAACAACCTGTAGAAGTTCACCTTGGAAACGGGTCGCGTTTCGGATTTTCGATTATTAGATTCTCAGACTCTCTGATTCTCGGGTGTCTCGGGCTACTTGTGATTCTCAGCCAAGTTCTCAGGCATGTTTTCTCATCCGATAATCTCCCACGATGATGGCTCTTTATCGAGGCCCTGGCATCGCATTAGAGACCCCCAGAATGCCAGAATATGGCTTCGAAAAAAAAAAGTTTTTAATTAAAAGTTTGTCTGATTTCGGGCATTGGTGAAATCATGGCCCAGAGCTAGTACCAAAAAACTGTGTATTTTATCGCCTAGAAGTGACGGGCCTCCCCAACAAAAAATATGAGATGAGAAACCCCCTCGAAAATAGCACAAAAAAAAAATGTAAAACTTCAAGTTGAACGGCTCCGTTGTCAGATAATTAGCATTTTCATTTCGGGGCGAGTGCTAGCTCGTATATCAACGCCTTTTGGCCAAAAAGATAAGGTCCCTGCGGGTTGGAGGAGCTTTGGAGGACACACACAGTCCAAGATTATGCTACAGTAGACACCCCATAACTTAAACTACATCGGATTATGGTCTGAGAATTTCTTTACTCCAGCTTGACTGTCTTGGGAGATGATTTCTCATGAATTTGATGGGATTTTCGCACAAATTGTTTTCTCTCTCAACTGCAATTAATCAAAATCTATGACTAAGTAGATTAATTAATTAAAATAATGCCAGGACAGTGCAGCTGAGGAAAGTTTCCAAAGAATCTGATCCATTTAAGAAGCACTTTTCTTTCACTTTATTAGCCATTTAAATTTTGCCAATCAAAGAATCACTAAATTACCCGAATCTGAGAATATTCGAGCAATAAAATCGCATATCCTTGGTTTAATGATTTTAATTAATACCCTTGACATGCCCGGAGACGATAAAGGATGCCCCAGCTCCTTGGGTTCAAACGCCAAGTGGTGTGGCAACAAGTGGGTGTGGGTATGGGATGGATGGTAGTCCTTGAAAGGAGTCACCATCAGGTCAAAAGAGCTCTCCAGCCACACTTCTCGGCATCGAGTCCTTCGAATCCAACTCAATTTGTGCCGTCCGGGCGGAATGTCACAATGTTACGGTCGAACGAGAGATAAGTCCGGGGGGAAGGTGCCAGTTGAATGCCATCTACCCGCCGCCTGCATTTATTCCTTGATTTCTTCCAGGACACTCTAAAGAAAATCAAGTCCTTTCCATGTCCCTGGCAGTGATAAGAGTGTGCATCGGTTTATGGTAATTGATGGCGAGGAATTCGTGTAATTGACAGGAGAAATGAAATTGCATACAAATTGCTTAATCCTAGAAGACTTTCCATCTAAAATAAATTAACTTTTGATTAAAGCAAAGTCAAAAAAAAAGGGGAGATTACAAAACAAACAAAAAAAAAAGGAGGAGAAACTAAAAACTAATTTAAATAGTAGTTATATACAGAAGTTGGAGGTTGCAGTCGGTTTACTTCAGAACGGCTTTGTTTTTCAGCGGCAAGAAGGCAGCCATCAAACAGCCAGCTGGAATAATAATTTAACAAATTATTCACCTATTTTCAATTTAAAATTAATTGTTTTTACTTACAAAACATAAACAAACTGATCATAAAGAAGGGCGGCACACAGCCCAGACCCATTAGAGCTGGGAAGAAAATATTCCCCAGAAGAGAACCCAAACGACCGAACATCATTTCCAGCGATACTATCATAGTTCTATTAAAAAATTTGATAAATTAATAAAGAAAAGGTTTAAACTAGTATCTTATTAACTCTATTTACCTGAGCGATGTGGGAAATAGATTAACCGAGGCACTGATCACCGATGTGGCCGATATACTGCCCATGGTCACAAACAGGGAGGCTATGGCGACCGTGACAATCGCCGAGTTGGACCAATACATCCCAATCGACAGGCATCCGGCACAGAACAGGCCCAACGCTACAAAATCATATACTATTAGTAAATATTATAGTAATTAAGAGGCAAAGTAGACTCACTCATTATCCTTTTAACGCCAACCAGATTGACCAAAAATCCAGCCACCATATAGGCCACTAGACCGGCAGCAGCCACAATCAAATTATTGGTGTAGGTCGAGGGTGTGATATTAACTTTGCACACCACATCCGGGCTATTGAGAGCGGCGGCAGCCAGTTGCTGTTGGGTGCGATTGACGCTGTACTCCAAAATATTGCAGATACTCGTAGAATCGCTCTCATCGCCCATCAGATTCTCATACTCGTTGATGGAGGCAAACAGTTGTGGCAGCCACAGTCGCATAGTGTTCTGACTACAATACATTACTATATATTTTAATTTCAATTAATAAACAGAAAAGAACTTACCCCAGGAGTACACAAAAGTTGAGAAGATAAACCCAGAGTGAGAGACCCAAATAGGGTTTACGGAACAAGGGTCGTAGCTGGGAGACTCCTGAGGGCTTCTTTGCCGGCTTTGTTGAAGCCTGTTCGGGATCCTGGTCCTTAACCTCACTGCTCTTGACCTCAGCTATGGCTTTGTGCTTTTTAACGGGCACTATGACTTCATTCGCCAACAGTTTGATCTATTTTAAGAAATTATTATAATAACATATTACTTAATAGAGCACTTTAAGGACTTACTGGAAAAGAGTCCTTGGGCTTGCGGGTGTTCAGGTGATATATGAACTGGAAGGCGGCCATGGCCTCCTCATTCCGGCCCTTGGACATCAGAAACTTGGGGCTCTCGGGGAAGAAAAAGAAGAGTACGAAGCTCAGGAAACTGGGCAGGGCGGTGATGGCCACAAAAACTTGCCACGATGTAACTGAAATCAAAATTAAAAACAAACAAGTAGTGTTAGCGAGTTAGGTCCTAAACCTTTCCTATCACAGATTGTATAATGAGATGTGAGGGCTCGTTTCCTTGGGGGATGGGGCCTCCAAAAAATCAGCTGTTTGAAAAGTTTTTTTTTTTCAGCTTCGGTAGCTTATCAGTCTGATTATCCGATTATCTAATTCCCTGATATCATAATCGCTAAACACACCCTCGAGACTTACGTGATAAGTTCCATATTTGAATATCCCATTGCTGGGGCAGAATCAGCATGGCCAGTCCGGGTAGGGTTAGAGTGGCTATCGAAAACATAATGCCCACGATCATCATTATTCTCTGGCGATGCTGCCGGCCATGGAGTTCCGTCAGATACGTCATCAGAACGGCAAACGGTCCACTCATGCTACAAAATAATTGAAATAAATATTCTCTAAAAGAGTGGGATAGTTAGTTGATATTTACCAGAAACCCCCCAGATACTTGAAGATCATCAACTGAAGCACCGACTGGCTGAGAGCTCCACCCAACACACAAAAAGTATCCGCCGCGAATCCAACAATCAGGAGATTTCTTCTTCCCTTCGTATCCGCCAAGTAGCCCCACATCACCGCCGAACTGATCATGCCGGCATAGGTGATCGCGTTCAGTATTCCCTTGTCCAGGAGGCTTAGCTGCAGGTCGCACTCGGCACTGGGCAGGATGTAGGACATCGTTGAGGTTTCGTACACGGTTCCCATTGCAGCTGGTACGGCGGAAATGAGCAACAGCATGTTGAACATCCCGAATCCGGCCGAATCGATGGCCGTCTCAAAATCGGCAGCCTCTGATTTGTTGGCATCTTTCTGGCCGAGATCTGATGGATTGGAGTGCTCCGCCAGCTCGGTGATCTTGGGAAGCTTAGAGTCACCGGTGGATTCCTCGGTAGTCATCGTGCTGAGTGCTTGGATCGACTTTGCCAACTGAAGTTGAGGCGTTGGACGGTTCCGTTATATCTTACCGCCTGGCTAGAAGGCGTCGGGGCCCTAAATCCACTCTGTTGACAGGGGAAAACAAGCGAGATGCTGTTGTATGACGTCTAACTGACGACGGAAGATTACCCTGTATCAGTTGAGGTGTTTTCATTCTTTGGAGATGGAGCTAATTGAAGAAAATTACAGTTGGTGACCCCGAAACCGACTGATGGTGACCCCGACTATTGTATTATTTACTTTACTTTAATCCCTTAACTCCATTTTCGTTGAACAGTTTTCTGTGGTAATCGAAAGCTAGTCCCCCTTAAATACTAGCCTCCCTAAATGTCTAGAGCTCCTAACTAGAGCCCATCCACCCATCACTGACCCCACACTTTACGGTGCTCCGAATCCCATCAAGCCCTTCCATTCGGTCTGGCATGAAAACAATTAAACGCCTCCCACCTTTTGTTTATTCAGCCGTTTATGGGGCTCCCCATCATCGCCCATCATCACCAGAATCATCGGAATCAGGTCCGGAGGAGCATCATCAACCGTATCCCCGTATCTGTATCAGGCACCTTGTCGTTTGCGATCACTCCACAGCCGGCTGTCCACGCGAATGGAGCGGCTTTATGGCTGCCATGATTTGGCTTACTGATTTGTTGTTTATCCAAAAATGTCCACGTAATCCTGAGGGTATATTGGCTATTTAATTCACAATGATTCATAGTGATAGTCTGGAGTTTAAAATAAATATTAAAGATAGATTTCTTTTTTATAAAATAATCCCTTGAACCTACAAGTACAAGATAGTATAGTATATTTATTAAGCAGAGTATCAGGTATCGTATAGTCGTTATTTGGCTTTTAGTTTATGACCTGCACTTGTTGTGATTGTGGGCTCCTATGACGACATAGCCTCCACGGCCTTCCAGCCATCTCTCCTGCTGCCGTTTCTCCCGAAAATTTCTAGTCCGGAGCCGTGTATCCATTACCGTTTTGCCATTTGCACCCGCCAGTTGGCTGTTTCCAGCTTGGCAACGGTTGGTGGCAATCCGTAACCCTTAATCCCCATACCCCAGAACTCCCGTAAATTTTGCAAACGCCTCCAAAAACCAGTTAGCAGAGACCGGAGACCAGAGCACCAGGGCACCACCAACCATGTTGTCGTCGTCATCGGGGCTAAACTAATTACGATGATTACGGGTTATGAGTTGGTTTCCCAAGCAAAACTTTTCGGGATTACGATTACTCATGTAGGAGCTTAGTGCTGTGTGGTCTGTTCTGTTCTGGCTTGGGGGATCTGGCTTGGATTCATTTTGGCGTGTGCTGCGATTTGTTTTCGTATAATTTCCATGATGCCCGGCGATGCACAGTGAGGCTATATGTATGGATCAGAATATGATTAGGCCGTGAATCATAGCCATGAATAATAATTAAGTGGTAAACAGTTCCTGGAAAGAAACATAAATTGTCAAGAGATAGTCTTTTAGGGATAATCCCTCTTCGCCATAAGCTATATTATTTCAATTAAAGTCTGACAGAATTCCCAAAAAAAACAAGAATTTAATTAAATTTAGTTTAAGAGTTTAAGAGTTTAAGAGTTTAAGACTTTTCCGTAGTATTCCCGGCCACTGTCTCTCATGACCATGCCCAGTGGCAATAAAATAAAATGACGAAACCTAAACGTGGAAATTTTTCCACGCTACAATTTGTTTAATTTCATCAGCAGCCAGTTGCCTTGTTTGGGGATGGGAGAGTTGGTACTACGGATACCGGGTTTCTTAACGCCATTATCTAAGATAAACAGAAGCGAACGCCTACTAGGATACTAGTAGATCTGTCCAGAATATTGGGGGATGTGTACTTGGGTACTTGGGGGAATCGGACAGCGTCACCGACAAGTTGGCAACAAATTGGACTTTTGTTTGTGTTTGTTAAAAGGCTTAATTTGTTGTGCTTTCGGTCTGGAGTCTGGGTTTGGGGGCTGGGGAAACATTATGAGAGGTGGAACACGAAGGCATTCCGATGGCTGCCTCCAAGATGGGCCAGGGTGATGGTGTGGGGTTAAAGTGCTTCAAATAACTTGACGCCACTGTGTATGATGGGTGATTGTGCCCTAGGTGGTGTGTGTGGGTGGTGTGTGGGTGGTGTGTGTGGGTGGTGTGTCTGCCTAAATCAAGCTCAAACAATTTCAACTATTTGAATTGTCGGAGCGATGGCATTAGAGTGCTACACTCGTCCAAATAATTCATACTTTACTATATAATACTATACTATAATGTCACTGATATCACTGTTTATTCGCCGTGACTTCAAGTGATTCATAAAAAAATGGGGGGACTGTATAATATAAACAATTGTTTTGTTTTTTTGCTAAATAATAAACAAATATTTAAGAGGAGATAAGTTCCAAAAAAGCGGTTGCTATTTGCTTAATTCTTTAAATATTTCAACAACTCGGAGGAGGTTTTTTTTCTTTCAATTTTTTTCATTCAAATATTATAAATAATAATTAAGAGTTTCTATTTTCTTTTTATTTAATATTTTAAACAATTTCATAACTTTTCTTTCTTTTACTCTCAACTGTAGGCTAAAGAGAAGTGCATAAATTCTGCAAAAATTATGCATGAACTAAATATTAAATTATAAATTAGTAAAGGTACTATTTTCTCTCAGTGCAGCACCCACACGAGTGCATGTGGCACTCAGCTGCTAACGACGTGCCCAAGTAAATGTCAAACTAATGCCCGACCTCCGCACCGCAGTAGCCAGCAGGATGCCAAGCCACGAAACCCACCTGCACTTTCATCTCCATCTCCACCTCCATCTCCACCCGACCACCCCCACAAGGGGGTACCATTTCACCGCAAACTATCGGCGACCATCGCCAACTCAATAATGTTATGTCCCTCATTGGCGCTTCCCGTTTATGCTCGTATGTACCGCACTGTACCCGCTCCAGAGAGAGATGTCCACGGGTATCGGTTCTGGTTCTAAAGGTTATCTACCCCTTGGGACCTACTTTCTAGAAGTGGAGGCTTCTGGGAAAAAATTGGGAAATAAAATTTATATATTTTTTTTATTTAATTATTTTTTTTAAATATTTTTTTAACATATCAAAAGTCCACTTCCAAAGTCCAATGGAATAGTTTTGAAATAAGAAAGCCAAAAATGCTCTGAGGTCAGGGTTAAAACAATGTTCTTAAAAACGTGATAAGTTTCCAACGTCGTAAGGGATAAATGGGATATATATATGTAATATATATATTATTTAGATCTGCATTTATTAATCATATGTACGTAAGTTCTAAAATCAAAGCATTTAAATTGGGGAAAAGTTAAATTTATTAATCATGTTCAAGTTATGAACTGCTGGAGCCCTTTTTAAATTTTCAACAAATTGCATAAAATTATGTAAATTTCCAAATTCCACTTCTGAAGGATGTTGCTTGGGAGATCTTCAATCCTTCCTTCGGATTAATAAAACGAATCGAATGAAAAATAAAAAAAAGCAATTATTTTATGAAGATGATGAAGAATTCGAATACCTACCCAGCACTAAACCAGAATCCATGGCCATAATCCTGTGCCCAGTTATGTTCCGGATTTCCATCTTGATCGCGATCGAATGTCGAGAACTTTGATCCCTGAGTGAGATTGAAGTGGGAAGTATCCCATCTACAGCCGTCAATCTGTTTCAGGCTGTAACCTTCGCTCCTGTCGCCCACATCGAGGTTCTCGCATCCAACTTCATACATTCTGTTTCCATTAGAATGGAAAATATACACCTCATGCGGTTTCTGGCTAGTTAAAATATGTAATTTTTCAAGTCCAATGAAGTATTGTTGCCTCACATCTCCAAATCCGTTTATATACTGATCATATGTTTGATTAAAATCCGTTAATTGAAGAGTTTGAAAAAAAATCGCCATCCATCCAGACCCAATCATCTCATATGAGAAGCAACACACTTGAAAAGGTTCCAATCCTGGCAATTGGATTTCTGGGTAGACCCAAAGTGTATCTTGTGTTGATGGACACCGATCTGGAAGATCTTAGAAACATTTGTTATTTTACATTCCGGATTATTGAGTTTCAGAAACTTACCAACTTGAGTTGAGTTGGACTGAGTAGAATTCGTAGCTTTATTTTTTGCCAATTCTTCACTTTCCGCAATAGTCGCATTCTTTTCTGCCTTATTGGCTTCAGTTCCACTTCCACTTTTCACAACTTCCCGCAACTTTGCTATCTCTTCGCTGAAAAGATCCTTCAGCTTGCCGAGCTCACAAGTCTGTTTAAGATCAGAGGTTTGGTCCTTCAACTGAGTGATTAGAGCAGCTTGTTGAGCTATTTGTGCCTGCAAGTCTTTGTTTTTGAGATTAACTTCGTATAGTTGACTCTGGACCTCCGAAAGTGTCTCCTGCAGCTGGTAGTTCTTCGATTGGCATTTCTCTAATAATGTGAGTAGAGGATAGCTCGACTGTGAAATGGGCAAAAAGGACTCTTAAAAATTTGAAATCAATTCAATTTGCACCGCCATTACTTCCTGTTCGACTGCCAGGGAAATCGGAATCAGAAACAAAAACACCGCTTGTAGAATCATTTTCCCTTTTTCCCTTTTCAAAAATACACTTTTATGTTCAAGCCACTGGAAGAATTCGACTGATGGAGCCAAAGCCCTGGCTCTGTCTTTTTATAGCACCACCGAGGGACTCAAATGTGTTCCCAGAACCAACACTCAAGCGAGTACTGTGTGGAATTCCCATAAAATAGTTAAAAAAGAGCCATAAATGCTCTTCCAGGTACTGATAAGCGCAAAATTGCTTATTTTTTTTAAACATAATATTCAAACATGCGTACATATTTTTTGCGAATTATAAAAAGTGAGTGAAAATCCTAAAATATTAAAAGATGTTGGTATTATTTTCGGTAGATAGCCGAGGTGCTCCACTGGGAAGACCATATCATGGCCAATTTGTCCCCGATTCTTGCCAGGAATATCTTATAAAATTTGTGGATCGATTCTCCATCGATCTCTGATCGATTCTTAGATCGAATCTCTATTCATCTCTTGCCAGAATAGCTTGAATAAAATTGTATTCTCAGGGAGTGCTGGCAGAGCTAGTCCTGCTAGTCCTGCCAGTTGCGCCTCACGCTGCCATCACTAGGGAAATCCCCTCCAGCCCGTGGAAAGTTCTCCTGCAATTTATTGCATTTAAGAGTCTCGAACAGTTAGCGAGAAATCAGGTGCCCTGAGCAGGTGTTGGGGATAGCTGAGTGGGATTTTGTGTCGTGGAAAGGATAATAGAGCAGAGGTGTTAGGCTGGGGGGAGGAGAGGCTGGTATGGGGTTTTCCGGCTACGGTTCCGGTTCCGGTACCACTTACAGTTCCAGTAAGTAAGTAAGTAAGTAAGCGAATTAATGCTCGAAGGCCTAATATCGGGTGTTTTAATTTACCTTTCAACTTGGTGTCGGCATAAACTACTTGCCACCTGCCACCTGCCACTTGCCACTTACTGTGCTACCTGTTGCAGGATGTCTTGAAGGCAACTCCCCTCTGCCCCCCTCCCCCCTGTCTGTCTGTCAATCAATCATTTAATCAATCATCGAACTGAGATGACTGACACATAATTGGATGGTTAAGAAACTTGGCTTTAATCACCTAAATGGCAGTTGCCAGGGCCAATAACAGTGTAATAATAACTTTATAAAAGTCTCCAAATCTAAACTTTATGTCTCCGTGATTTTATTAGGGGGGAGGAGGGGGGAAGGTCCTTTCACGATCTCCTCCCCAATTGCATTTTCCAAAAACATTTCCAAGCACTTGGAGAAAATCTTTTCGAATTTTAAAAATAAAATATTTTAAGATTTTGTATATCTTTTATTATTCTTTTTATTTTATTAATTGTAGAAAATATTAAAATATAT
>JAJJHT010014385.1:617833-634156 GCA_021223865.1 Drosophila pandora | reverse complement strand
ATTATTTACTAATCATTTTCAATTTATGAACTGCAGGAGCCTCTTTTAACTTGTTCACAAATTGCATAATATTATGTAAATTTCCAAATTCCAGACACCATTTTTTAATTTCCAAATTCCATTTCTGAAGGAGGTTGCTTGGGAGATCTTCAATCCTTCCTTCGGATAGATAAATGCAAGCCTGCCCTTCTATTCCATATTGGCTTTCTATCGAATGAAAAATAAAAAAAAAAAACAATTATTTTATGAAGATGATGAAGAATTCGAATACCTACTCGGAACTAAACCAAAATCCATGGCCCCATTCCTGTGCCCAATTGTGATCCGGATTTCCATCCAGATCGCGATCGAATGTCGAGAACTTTGTTCCCTGAGTGAGATTGAATTTGAAAGTATCTCCTGTACAGCCGTCAATCTGTTTCAGGCTGTAACCGTCGCTCCTGTCGCCCACAACGAAGTTCTCGCATACTACTTCATAATATATGTCACCATACACATTTAACCTAACCTCATGCGGCTTCTGGCTCGTTAAAATATGTAATTTTTCAAGTCCAATGAAGTGTTCATCCTCCACATCTTCAAATCCGTTTATATACTGATCATATGTTAGATTAAATATCTCTGAATAATAATGTTTAGAAAAAACCAGCATCCATCCAGATCCAACCTCCTTATCTGAGTAGCAACGCACTTGAAAAGGTTCCAATCCTGGGAAATGGATTTCTGGGGAGACAAAAAGTTCATCTTGTGTTGAAGGACACCGATCTGGAAGATCTAAAAAACATTTGTTATTTCACATTCCGGATTATTGAGTTTTAGAAACTTACCAACTTGAGTTGAGTTTGACTGAGAAGTATTCGTAGCTTCATTTTCTGCTAATTCTTCACTTTCCACAATTGTATTCTTTTCTGCATTATTGGGTTCTGGAATCTTTTCTTCAACATGTGTTGTTGAGTTCAAAAGACTCGAATCAGTTCCACTTTTCACAACTTCCCGCAACTTTGCTATCTCTTCGCTGAAAAGATCCTTCAGCTTGCCGAGCTCACAAGTCTGTTTAAGATCAGAGGTTTGGTCCTTCAACTGAGTGATTAGAGCAGCTTGTTGAGCTATTTGTGCCCTAAGACTTCGCAGCTCCTCATCTTTATTCAGACTCTGTTCCTGCAGCCTCGCATTCTGACGATTCACTTCAACTAGCTCATTCTGATGTTGTTCACTTTTCGAATTGGTTTCATTTGGGCCTCTCTGCTGAAACTTTTCTTGGATCTCTGCGTATTTAAGTGAAATGTCAATACACTTATCCTGAGATGCCAAATGTTTCTCCAGCAATTTTGAGTACTTGAGGTTAATTTCATCCAGTGAGTCCTGTAGCTCTGCGTTCTTCCGATCCTTCGTCTGGCAAACCTCAAAGTATCTGAGAAGGGGCTTGACGATGGGGTAGAAGACCGACCCGCATTCATCCTCCATCTCACTGGTGACGTAGCACGCCTATGGAATTTGAATATTTATTAATATTTTGGAACAACTTCACTCCAGACCGCTATTACTCCTTCGTCCGATGCCAGGGAGATGGAAATTAAGCACAAGAACACCGCTTGTAGAATCATTTTTCCTTTTTTTTCGATTAAAAATCACACTTTTGCCTTCAGGCCACTGGAAGAATTCGACTGATGGAGCCAAAGCCCGGGCTCTGTCTTTTTATAGCCCTCCCGAGAGACTCTAATCTGTTATCAGACCCGAAACTCATGCGAGAGCTGTCTGTGAAATCTGAACTGAATGGCATAGTTTTGAGATAAGAGAGCCAAAAATTGTCATCCGTATGGGATGTATATATTATATAATATATATATTATTCAGATCTGAGCTTGCTGGCCTCGACCGTTCCATTGACACACTTTGGGAGAAAGCCAAACAATTATAGACAGAAGTAATTTCGGATGTCAAAGGCTAAAATCAACTGATAGGCATTATTTGTAGAATTATTCAAAGTATTTATTAATCATACGTACATATGTTATAAAATCAAGTCATTTAAATTGGGAAAAAGCGACAAAAAACAATATTTTTAGTTTAAAATGTGGAATTTCCAAATGTGCCTCACTGGGAAGGCTATATTCCGTCCAATTCTTCTCCGATTCTGGCCAGGAATACCTTAAACGCTTTCTGGATCGATTCTCCGCCTATCTGCATCAAAATCTCGCAACAAAATATTTTTTCAATTTTTTTCAAAAATTTCCTGGGGAGACCCCTTCAAAAAGTGGGTTCTCGCCATATGGCCCCCTGAAATGGCCATATCTTGGCCAATTCTTGTCCAATTCTTGCGAGGAATACCTTAAACGCTTTCTGGATCGATTCTCCACCGATCTGCATCAAAATCTCGCATCAAAATATTTTTTCAATTTTTTTCAAAAATTTCCTGGGGAGACCCCTTCAAAAAGTGGGTTCTCGCCATATGGCCCCTGAAATGGCCATATCTTGGCCAATTCTTGTCGGATTCTTGCGAGGAATACCTTCAACGCTTTCTTAATCGATTCTCCACCGATCTGCATCAAAATCTCGCATCGAAATATTTTTTCAATTTTTTCAAAAATTTCCTGGGGAGACCCCTTCAAAAAGTGGGTTCTCGCCATATGGCCCCCTGAAATGGCCATATCTTGGCCAATTCTTGTCGGATTCTTGCGAGGAATAGCTTAAACGCTTTCTTGATCGATTCTCCACCGATCTGCATCAAAATCTCGCATCGAAATATTTTTTCAATTTTTTTCAAAAATTTCCTGGGGAGACCCCTTCAAAAAGTGGGTTCTCGCCATATGGCCCCCTGAAATGGCCATATCTTGGCCAATTCTTGTCCGATTCTTGCGAGGAATAGCTTAAACGCTTTCTGGATCGATTCTCCACCGATCTGCATCAAAATCTCGCATCGAAATATTTTTTCAATTTTTTTCAAAAATTTCCAGGGGAGACCCCTTCAAAAAGTGGGTTTTTGGCATATGGCCCCCTGAAATGGCCATATCTTGGCTAATTCTTGTCGGATTCTTGCGAGGAATACCTTAAACGCTTTCTTGATCGATTCTCCACCAATCTGCATCAAAATCTCGCATCGAAATATTTTTTCAATTTTTTTCAAAAATTTCCAGGGGAGACCCCTTCAAAAAGTGGGTTTTCGGTATATGGCCCCCTGAGATGGTCATATCTTGGCCAATTCTTATCAGATTCTTGCCGGAAATTCCCTTATTTATTTTCTGTAGTCCATTTTTGTGTTTAAAATGTTTTTTTTGTCAGTGTATGGCCTAAGAATGGCGGGCATCGGCATCCAACCACAACAAATTGGAAAAAAAAATAAAAAAGATTTCCATGCGACTTACTTACGTTTCTTTGCGGCTCCTTCAAGATGTCTGATGCCCTTTTTCGGGTTGTGCCCCAGTCCGGGGGAGTCCTTGTTCAGTGTCCCCCTTCCCCCCATCAGCGTCTCTGTCCTCGTCCTGGTACTCGTCCTGGTACTCGTACTTGTCTGCCCCACTTAATGCCTATTTATTGCCCCTTTAATCTTCTGTCAGTGGGGCGGAGAACGATGTTCTGAGTCCTTCGCCCTTCGTCCTTCGTGGATATCTTGGAACTTGGAGTCTTGGTTGGAATTGAGGAATCGAGGCATTCATGTGAACTGGACGATGCCATGGAATTGAATCTTTAGCATTCGATAATTTAACAATTACACTAAGCACCTCCCACGCCCCCAATGGATGTGTGTATGGATGTGTGTGTGTGTGCACACATGTGCAAACAATTATCTAATTGATTTCGGAATTACAAAATTTAGAAGGTAGAAACTTGCATTGCAATCATTTGCATTAACAGTTAAACGCTATCTATATGTATCTATCTCTCTCCGCCACACTCCATAATCTATATAATATATATATGTATATATGTTTATCCCTTTCGCACTCTTTAGTAATTAATTTATTTGAAAGTTATCGATAACAACTTAAGTGATTTGGCATTTTCGAATTCGATTTCAATTCAATTTCATTAAAATCTTGTTCAGGAGGAGCTAGAGAGCGCCATATATCCTTTCGAGGTCTGAAGGACGAAGTAAAGGCAAAACCAAACTCAAAATCAAAATCAAAATCAAAATCAAAATCAAAAGCAATATCAAATATTTAAACACTTGAAATTGCTCGTTTGCACTTGCCAAAATAACTAAACCGAATGATGTTGCAAGATGGCAATGTGGCAAGGTGGCAAGAATAAGAAGCAGCAAGAGGCAAGGCAGCAACCAAAAATCAACCCCTCTTTTCATACTAAATTTGGCAATATTTCACGGTTTATGGCGTTAACAGGTTGAAGGATACCATGCCGCAAGGATACCATGCCGCAAGGATACCATGCCACAAGGATACCATGCTGCAATTACATGAATTATATTAAATAAATATTTATAAATTATAATCAGCAAGAAATAATTCCAGACACACATATATATAATACATATGTATAATATATATCCCTTACCCTTTCACCCTTTGTATTGCCATCTCTCTCGGTGGCTGCCACGCATCTGACTCTGCTGCTGGCAGTATCAAAAATTTAAAGTTTCCCATTATATAACATGTATTTCCTTAAGTTTCGAATTAAAAAATCCCTCAAGAGCAGCCAACTGCTGATGGCTTACAAGTGCACTGAGAGAAAAAATTATTAATTAAATTCAAGTAATTAAATACATATGCCACCTGTTGTCAATATTAAAGAGATTTTCTATCAAAATATTTCATATTTTAAATATATATATTTTTTTTTTTTTCAATATGGCATATCAAAAAAAGGATATATAGTAACGGTCAAGCGAGCTAGCAAACAGCTAAAGAGCGAGTGAGCGAGCGAGCGAGCGACAGAGATAGAGAGAGAGTTAGTAAGAGCGATTTAGATGCGATTTCTGGGTTTAACTACTTTCTGCAGCTAGACAGAGACACAAAGTGTTAGATTAGAGTAGATTTTAGATTTTTTTGGTGNAATATATATAAAATACAAATAAATATTTAATTAATTTATTTATTTAATTATTAATTAATTATTTTTTTGATCAAGAAGAAAGCAATCGTATTGTTAATATAATATTAAAGACCTCTTTAACTCGAAGCCTCTTCCAAAAAAACACCTCATATTTCTATATTTTTGGCCTTTTTTCATTACTTGACTTTTATTTCAATTAAAATTGCAGAGTAATTGCTTTATTTATTGCCAGTGTCCTTCTGAAAACACATATATCTCTGCACCGGCATGGTTTATTTAAGAATAACAACAGACATTATCTGAGTCCCAAGCTTTCAGATTCAGATTCAGCTTCAGTTTCTGTTTCTGTTCCAGTTTTTTTTTATTTTTAAATTTTCGATGAAGGCTTTAAGTTTTTGGTTGCAAGACTGCTGGAGATTCTGCGACAAAAATTAAAATAAAAATCCTAAAACACAGGATTTCAGAAAGAAATGCGGGTGGGTTGAATGACCCACATTTTTGTCTTGAAGAATAATAATAATAATAAAAAAATACCGAAATGAAAATGGGAAAAAAAGGCCGTGTGCGAAGCCCCCCAAAGAAATCAAATGGAAGAGTTGTGCTAAACAACAGCAGCTAAAAAGCATCCCGAATGCCTGCCCCACAAGTCCTACAACCGGCAAAATGTACGTACATCCTTCGGAGATGATGCTCCTCGCTCGTCGAGTCCTTTTTTTGAGTCAATCACTCAGTGAGAATGAGTGCTTTCCTTCTGGCTCTCTCGCTGGCAAGCTTTCCTGCAAGGACCATGGTGGATTTCGAATCGCTCTCCCTTCCCCTTTGCAGGACACTCTGCACAAAGTTTCTGATGTCAACTTTCCGAGTTGTGATGTAGCTTTAAGCCGGCACAGCATTTCAAAACAAAAATAAAGAATCTTTTTCCGGATTTTTCATCTTTTAAATATAAATATTCAAGATTTCTAAGTGTCCTTATCCTTGGACATACTTATTAGATACAAGTTTAAAAAAAAGTTAGGGAAAGAAACTCTTAAAGGGCATTCAAACTTAAAAAAACAGTTTTCGAACATGTTACTACTTTTTTGAAAATAAAAACAGCTTTCAAGTCAAAATATTAGAGAGAAAGTATCTTAAAAACTTAATATTTTATTGTTTTGAATATCCTGATACTCGAAATTCTTTAGAAAATAAAATTAAAAACGATTTTGGGTAAAAGGAGACTTAAAAAAATTATAAAGTTTAAAAAACAATTTTCGAAAAACAATTTTTGGAAAGTACAATACACTTTCCAGTCAAAATATTCAAAATAAAATTAATTTAGGGGAAAATATTAAGCTTTCCGCCTGCTCTTTTGCTTAAAATACTATTTTTTTTAAAGCAAATCATAAAATTTTCAATACACTTCAAAATTGAAAAAAAAACTATTTTCAAAAACCCATAAAATATTTATTTTTAATAAAAAATTTAAAAAAAATATATTTCTAAACATAAAAATAAAAACAAACATTTTTAATTAATTATAGCACTTTTCCTAGGTTTTTTTTACAGTGCATTTGATTTATTTTGTGATTTTTGAACAAAAAGGTGCATCACTCATACGCAGTGTGGCCACCATGAAAAATTATCACTCATACGCAGTGTTGGCTTAATGGTCAGCCATTAAAAACCAATTTATGGATCTTGTTAAGATATATATTAAAATTTTAATGGGACTAGATTTTTGGGGGCAGTGTATGCCAGTGATGCAGATCCTTTTTTTTGTAATCCTTCTGGATTTGACTTGCACTTTGGCTTGGTTTCAGTTTCACTTCGGGATTCCACAGTTCTTCAAGTCGAAGACAGAGTCCTGGCTCATCCTGATGGCTCGCTATATCCTGGCCCACTTTTCTCTGCCAGTGTGTGTGCTGGTGTTTTTTTTTTTAAATTTTTTTTTTATATTTTGTTTGGTCCTTTTTTCAGGACTGACATGACAATTGTAAGCATCGGTGTATGCGCTTGTATCTCCTTCGTTTCCTCTTTGCCGCCATGATGTGTGTGTAAGTGTGTAAATACGCATGATGGGTGTGTGTGTGAGTGTCTGGTGGTGTGTGTGTGTGTGTGGTTGTGTGTCTGCCGGCGCGTGTTTGTGTTTCTAAGTTCGTTTGCTTCTGCTGCTACTGCTGCTTCAGCTTTTGTCGTTCTGCTTCTGTTTCACACTACACGGCAAGGATATTGTTATCCTTTTTGCTGGTTACTTTAAAATTTGTGGCAAGGCTCAAGGCTTAACCTTTTTGGAGAAGGTCCTGCAAGACAAGGAGTGGCTTTAATTTCAATTTCATATTAAAATATATATATATAGTAGTTTTAGTTAAAAAATCTAAGTAAATTACACTCAAATGATTACTTTTTTTTGGCTATTTAGAATGGAAGGATTTGGCGAGTCCTTAATGAGTCCTGGCTGGAAAGAGTGTCCTATTGTTTCCGGTGCAGGGATGCTAACAACTCAGCGTTAAAGTTTTTGTGGTAATGGCGCTCTGGGACGACGACTGCTGATGGACTGTCATGGACAAGGAGGGGCAGAGCCTAGGAGCCTAGGGTTGTACGGTTGTTGGGATAGGGTCTAGGGTTGTCCGTGGAACAGGCCCAAGTAGAATAAGAAGAAGGACGAAGAAGGCAAAGGAACAGAAGGATACAGAAGCTAAGGAAGTAGCAGTAGCAGGAACATCAGCCCATTAGACGAGTGCGTATTACTTATGTAGTTGTAAACTTGCCTCTCGATTGTTTGCTCTCTTTCCTCCAAATGTTTTTTTGTTTTTTTTTCTCTACTTCGTCCTTAGTCCTTTGGCTCCCTGTCTCGGCACGCCCATCTGTGGCCAGAACTCGTGGAATAATTTTAATTGAAATTACGAAAAAAAAGCAAAATTACTCGCCAACCCACAAAAATAAATACTATCAGTCTTCGCTGATAGTATATGTACATGGGGATGGTATAATATATATACCGTATAGTATTATCCTTTATATATAAAATGCCACCCTTAAAACTGACCACCCCGACCACCCAATTGCCATTTAAGCCTTTTCGCCACAGCTGTCATAATTGAATTTTTGGGCCAAGTATTAATGTGTTCTGCTTATCTCGTTAAATAAATAACAATCATATCCATATGCGACGGCCAAGGACGTCAATCAATTAATCCTAGCTTGCATTTTAAAGCAAATAAGGATAATTATGAGAAATAAATTAAAACAAAGCATATTAAGGACATGTAGTGTGTATGTGAGAAATACACAAATTGGCCATTTAGAAAAAGGACACAAGCTGTACAAACACGAAAATAATGAGCCTAAAATCAATAGATCATTTTTCTTTCAATAATTGTGTTCTAAATGTTCGACTGACATTGTTTTTTTTTCTTCTATAAATCATTACATGTTGAATAATAAATTTTAAAATGATTTTTGGGCAGCCTAATGTACATAAATTATATATAAAATATAACATAGATTGTTCTAGTTATAGTATCTTTTATAATAAATTACTTAATGTTTTTCAAATGAAATTAAAATTAAAATTAAAATATAGTTAGTTTCTTGTAATTCCATGTCCAAGTCCAACTTTGTTTTCATTCCAAGGTTTTATTTTTGTTTTTTATTTTATTGTGAAAATTATTTCATGCATTCCGGCCTATAAAGAGTACATCCTAGCTATATAGCTTGGCCTAGAGCTCCGACCCGAGGAGCCAGGAGCCAGGACCCAGGACCCAGGACCCGGGAGCCGTAAAAGCAACAAACAAAAATGTGAAATAAAAATTGCTTAGCAACGTCGAGAGGGATGGGAGGGACAGAGCTCCGTTTACAAAAACGCACTCATCTGCGGTGCGAT
Source organism: Drosophila pandora (assembly GCA_021223865.1). Classification (NCBI taxonomy): domain Eukaryota; kingdom Metazoa; phylum Arthropoda; class Insecta; order Diptera; family Drosophilidae; genus Drosophila; species Drosophila pandora. The sequence goes on along the minus strand of JAJJHT010014385.1, from coordinate 625,287 downwards.
GCGATGCTCTGCTGTGCTCTGAATAGAACAAAAAAAAAAAGAAAATGTATTAAAAAAAAAAAAAGAAAAGATAAAAATAAAATTAGTTTTAATAAAGTCGAAAAGCCACAGGAAGCCGCGGGGAAGTGGGCATAAAATAGAGGAATGCCAACGAGATGCCACAATGGAAGTTAAATTTGAAAAGCAAATGAAACGCTGAAGAGGAGAAAAAACTAGAAAAATAACTAGATAGAAGTCAGTGGACACTCGTCGGCATTATTAAACAATAGCTTGGAATTATGAATATGAATTATACTCTCTTTTTTTTTAGAATAAAATTAAATAAATAAAAGTCTGAAAATAAAGTCTTAAAAACAATCAAATCAAAGTCAAAAGCCGAAAGGCATTCTCAGGAAATGTAACAAAAGCCTATTGTGAGCAAAAAATGTGTATAATAAAGATATTAAATATCAAAAAGCCAAGAAAACTTTACTTTAAACTCGAACTCGAATAAGAAGCTTAAAGGGGGCATTTAAAAAGGAAATAACTTGCAAAAGAAAACTCTCAATTGGACTGGAAATGGCCAAAAGAATGGCTAGAGAAGAATTTAATTTAAATACTAGCAGACCAGACCAGTACAGACCAGAAATATGCCGGCTAAAAGCTAAATAAAATGGCCAACAGATTAAATTTTATAGAAAGTGAGCAATGGAATGGGAAATGAAATGCGAAATGGGAAATAGGAAAATTGTCACGCTTTAAGGCGCTTTTCCCGCCGGGCACATGTCTTCAAAATGTCTCAAAAAAATCCCTAAAGTGATTTTGGCTTCAAGTTTCTGCCATCCAATCGATGTGTTTGATAAACGATTCCATCTGATTAAATTGAAAGTGTTTTGTGGGTTAGGACTTCGATTTAAGGAATTCTTTATCGACAGGAGTCTGTTTTCTGCGTCCAAGGACCTCCTCACTCTCAAAGTTAACTGAGTTAGTGAGTTACTGAGTAACTAACCGTGGTGGGGGGGATGCCTAAGCAGGCCCTCTTGTTCACATATTTGTATATAACTAACTAACTGAAATAACACACACACATCCCCATAACACACAACACAACAAACACAGACAGACACACACACCCACACACACACACACAGAGTCGGGAAGAGGAGGGTCTGGAGTGCTCGACAAATATGAAGGGTGCGTTGGCCGTTGTTGTTTTCGTTTCCCGTTCTGGTTTCTGATTTTCTAACTAGTCCTCATCCTGGACTCATCCTGCTGTCCAGCAAAACAGCTACAGGGAGCCAAAAAAAAAAGGTTTCCAAAAGTACTGGGTATTAATATCTATGCACTAATGCTGAAAAGTAGGCTACGAAAATGAAAAAATATAATTATAATTGAAATATTAGTTGGTTTTGGTATTAAAATTGTATTTTTTATTGGTTTTAATTACAAATTTAGGAAATCTTTCACTAAATCAAATGCTATTAAATATAAAATGTAATGTTAAACACCTAAAAGTAGGCAATGATTTTTTAAAAGAGTGTTTTTCTTCAGAAATCTTAATAAAATTCACCTTTTAAAAGCCTTTATTTATCTTTTTTTTTATAGTCTGCTAAAAACATTAGGGAATCCCTTCAAGCTGTAATACATCCGCCTAAAAGTAGGCTTCAAAAATGACATCGCAGCTTAGTCAGCATTTTAAACTTTCTATAACATTTCAAGGAACAATAATTCGCATTAAAACTTTTTGATTTACGACTTTGGTTTAATTTTATTTACAAAAAAAATATGGAACTAGAGAGAGAATCCTGTCTGTTATCCTTTCTATTTCTGTTTGATGGAAAGAATTCAATGTCCTTGATAGAAAAAATAGAAACAGGAGATGATAGTGTGGCTTATTTCGGTTTTTCGGCCATCGCTTAAGGAGCGTTAGTCTAATAAGACACAAATGCCACAACAAGAGGCTCACAAAACGAAGGCAGGAGGACGAAGGACGTTCCCAAGGACGAGGGCCGGGATAAGGAATAAAAATGGAAGCCGGAGACATGCCAAAAGCAGTCCGTGTGGCTTCTACTCAAGTGTCGAAAGGCAATCAAGCCATTACACTCCTCGAAAATGTCCCATTTCTCAAATATTATATATTTTTTTTGAAAAGCTAATAAGCTTAATTTTTAATCCTCTTGCTTATTAATTTCATTTTCCAGTTGGAAACACACAGTTTGTCCTTTTTTTCATATTTATTTTTTTGTCTTCCATAAAACCAACTCCAAATTGGTTAATTATCTTCAACAAATGAATTTGGAAAACTTAAAAAGTTCAGCCAGCCATTCGAGTCATACTTTTAAGCATTGTGCATACAAACGAGTCCTTGTTTAGCGATACACTCGAAGAAATCGTCCTCGAAAGGACATCCTTTCGGGGGTGAAGGACTCTCCGCACTCGGTTCAGTGTAGGTCCTGAATGGGTGCTTGGCATTTATGGTGTGACTGCTCGGCAAAAACTTTGTGCAACAATGGACCCAGAGACCGGAGTACAGGAGAGTCCTGCCAAGTCCTGGGGTATCCGTGGAAGGGGGATCCGTGGGATGTCCGCAAAACGTCGAAGAGCAGTGGCGTCGCAATAACGGCGGAAAAAAATAATGGAGTTGGAAATGGAGATGGAGATGGGGGGGACTCGGATGGAAGTGCAACACAAGCTGCTTCCATGGCTTGCGCTGCTTCTTTCAGCGATTGTTGGCTGGCGGATTTAACGCAGCTCGCTTTATGGTCCGCCAGTTGACTGCCGGAGTCAGGTTTCAGCCTTCTCAGTCTACTCAGCCGGGTCCGGTGTTCCCGACGATGTCCGCATCCGTCCATTGAAGTGCACAGGACGAAATATTAGGGGATTTCAGGTGCTTTATTGTTTTATTTTTAATCGATAATTATCGATAAGTTAGAGGAATGCGAATTAAAGTTTCTAAAAACTATTAGTTATAGTGTTTCATATATTTTAATAACATTTTCTGATTTTTAAATATATTTTTAATCGATAATTATCGATCAATCACATCTAAAACTACTTCTATCTATTTTTTCTTAATATTTTATTCAATTTTAAACTCTTGGAGTATTTTTAGTCGATGAGTTATAAGTTTAAGTTTTAAATTCAATAAAAAAAACTATAATTTCATCTTCTTATTCTTTGCAACACTCTTTTCTGAGTTCTTAGATAACTTTGTAATCGATAATTATCGATAAGTCACATCTAAAACTACTTCTAACTATTTTTTCTTAGAATTTTATTTAATTTTAAACTCTTGGAGTATTTTTAATCGATAAATATGGATAAGTTAGAAGTGTAAATATTTTTCCGAGTTCTTAGTTAACTTTGTAATCGATAATTATCGATAAATTAGAGATGTGCAACTGAAATTCTATTAAATATATTTTTAAAACCTTTTCTTCGAGTGCCCTGACCATTAAGACGATGGCAGAATCAAATGGGATCGGATCGGAACTGCTTAAGCTGGAATGGCCCCCAGTGGGTATGAGTCCGGGTAGGGGTACGGATAAATACGGATACGGATACGGGTATGGGGCATAGGGGGTATAGGGGCACATGGACGGCTCCCATTCAGGCAGTCACTTGCAGTTAAGTACACAATTATTAATAGCAACGCGTCTTTAATTCCATTTATTTTACGGAAATGATTCCATGAGATTTGACGTGTGATGGGATTCGGGATTTGTGCTTTTAAAAAGTCTAAAGAGATTTACTTTTTCCATTACCATTACCATTCCAACAATTAATTGAGATAATTTACAAAAGCATTTAACAGATAGTTTCCGCTAATTCCCATAATCGTGGAAGAAAAATTTCAAATAATAATAATAATTCTTGGAAACTTTGTCCGGGGCGTGGCCCATTCACAGATCCTATCTGACCTTGATCTATGTTATGGTATGGTGTGGTGAGGAGGGGTCTTTAACTTGGCTAAGGCCTCGGGGCCAACTTGGCTTTCAACTTTACCGACCAACTCGCATTATCCGCACAATAACGGTCAAATAATTATGGAGATTTTAAGCTGCCAGGAGCACAATTGTATTGACAGGATAGAGTGGTGTTTGGGGGGGGGGACGGAGGGACAGGATTGAAGTCCTTTGGCAAAATGTTGATTATATCGCATACAACACTAAGCCCTGGTTCTGGTCGTGGTCCTGGCCCCCCCTTTCATCATAACTTAAGTCCATTTTCAAAGCAATTGCTACGTGCTCCTTGCAATGGAATTTTCTGTTTTTCATTCGTTGCTTTCTTTTTTTTTTTTTTGCACTCTATATTATATATAGTATGGTATACTTTATTTCAGCGCTTTGTGGGTAGAAACTTTAACTGAAATTGGTGGGAAATATGGCAGGAAAGGAAGGAGGTACTGGGAGCTGAGAGCTGGGAGCTGGAGACTTAATACGCCGCATGTATGGCTTGGCTATTAAATTTCCAGTTCAATGATTAACGAAATTTATGTTTCGGCTTACGTATAACTAGGCGACGTGGTATTTGTGCGAGTGCGTATATATGTGAGTATAAGGATGAGTGTATAAGTGTGTATGTGTGTGTGTGTGTGTAAGCGAGTGTGGGTGTAAGCGAGTGCGTGACGCCTCCAAGGTGCCGCTAACGATGCCCCAAGCTCAAAAGATATGCGTTTATGGGCCATCAGCCTTTAAGAAATGAAAATTTATGAATTAAATTTGTTAAAATAACTATTCAAACTGCTTAGAATTTATAAATATTTATTTAAAATGAAATAAAAGCATATTTGTTTGCAATTATTGAAGATTATAAAAATATGACGTATACGCAATGGATGCCAAAGCTAAAAAAGAGGTTAGAAAATAGAGGTTTTTAATAGCTTAGATCCTTATAACTCTCATAAATAGCTTAAAAATAGTTAAAAAATTCTTAAAATTATAAAATATATAAATATTTTAAAGTTTTTAATAAAATATCACGTATACGCAGAGTATGCCATAAAAACAAATCTTAAAAATTAGTTTCTTCTTGTCTTAAATTCTTATTTAACCTTTATGATCTATTAAAAAATCTATAAAATTTACTGCTTAATATTTTTTTTTTATTATTTTTTTTGTTTTATTTAAAAAATATTACGTATACGCCCCATGAACTCCTGAAAAGTTCTTAACGCATAAACGGCAAATGGCAAGTGCGTGCCTCCCATTGCTCCCTTGGAAAGGGAATATTGGGAAGAGGTCCTTCGTGGGCCTGCCAGCCAGCCAGCCAGCCTGTGGCACGCCTTTACCGCTCGAATGCGGCCAGGATGCGAGGCTGGCAGGATGGCAGGACTCTGCGACTCTGCGAGTGAAGATGTGAGATGCGTCGCGACGTGTTGGAGGCTCATTAAATATGGATGTCTTGTACGGAGCAGCTGCGAGCAGGGTCCTAGAAGACCCTACCTCCAGTCCCCCCTTAGTCGTTAGTCCTTGGTCCTTGGGCCTTAGGTCCTGAGCCATTCAATTAAGGCGCATTTTGTTGGCTCTCTAATCTGTTTGAAATATTGACCATGCCAAGCGCAAAATGGTGTCAGGCCTGGGAGTCGATTCTCAAAAAAAAAAAACTAAAAATGAAAAAGGACATAGCAAGGACCTGGCTGGGTGGCAGGACCTGGCCTGCTAGTGAAAGTTGAAAAGCCGAGTGAAATGCAGTTTGAAAAGCAAACAAGTGCAGGCATGCAAAATAATGAAGTTGAAGCGCAATTAATTTTTGCGCCAGTTAGTTGCTTTTCCAAAACGGGTTTTTAAGATCTAGCCACATGCCTCATGCAGCATGCCACATTCCACATGCCACATGCCACATGCTACTATATGCCACAACACAAACATTAGCTCTTTCAGTCTTGTTTACTTTTCCTTTTTTCCCATCATTCTTTTATATAAAATTTAAAATTAATTTTGTCGACCCACAAGCATCCACTTATATTTAATTTATTAAATATTATTTATTTTATTTACACCCCCTTCCCCTCTCCCCCGCTTTGATTAAAGTTAATTAAATGACAAGTTATATGAATAATTGAATTATTGCTTCCCCCCCTCGAATAACTCTCTCTCTTTTTTTTCTGTTTTATTCATAAATGCATTGTTATAATTTTGTAATAATTATGCATTTTTTTGTTTACTTTGCAAATTGAAACATTTAATAAGGATTAATGCATTAAATTATATTAATTATTAGCTTGTGAATGATACTCCCAGGATACTACCGATTGAATAAATTATTTAAAATAATAATGGAATAAAATAGGACAGTACAGGACAGGAGAACTAATATTCTTTTAACTTTAATTGAAAAATAAGATTATTTTTGTTACTCTAAAAGTCCTTGAAGTCCACTGACTTTTGGTATGCGGATTAACCTACTTTTTTAGAAGCAAGGAGGGGAGAGGCCAGCAAGGACCTCCCACCCCTGAGCTAGGGAGCTAGGGAGGTCCTTCTGAATTTTCACCTGCCTGCGTGGATGGATGTCAACTCGGTTCGGACAGAGGATAACCCCTTTTAAATCTCTGTTTCTCTTCTCCCCCCTTACCCCCTTTCATCATGGCGCCTTTGGGCGTCCTTTGGTCTTTACTTTGTTCCCTGCCCGAAAGAGACGGCATCAACATCGCCAGAAAGAGCCAGAGATAGCTAGGAACAAAAAAAACACAAGAGAGAAGGAATTTTCTTGGCAGTAAGTTGAATGTTTTTACTGCCGGACGGAGTCCAGTGCATTGTGTTTTCCCAGAAAAAAATACAGATTTTAGAGGAAAAAATAAAAGAAAAAGCCCGGCGACTTCATATAGAAACTAACAGGCTGTCAGGGATACATATATATACCATGTCCGGAATCCGGATATATATATCTATATCAGGGGAGGACCACTAGGGTGGTTCAAAGGGGATCTAAACTAAATTATCATTTTTAGAGGTTCATTTTTTAGGAATTTTGCACAAGATTATGGGATAATTCTTATATCTTTAAGGATATTTATAGGATATGTATATATATCTGGAAATAAAGATAGTTTTTGAAGAACTTTTAAACAATAATTTAACTTTAAAAGGTTTTTTTTCAAAACATATTATTTATTTTAAATATCTCTGAAAAAAGCTTAATTTTCTTTACAAAATTATGGGATAATTCAAGGATATTTAAAGGATATTATCAGAAACCTAGGGTGGTTCTGGAAAGAACAAAAAAAAACTTCAATCTCTCAAGATTATGAAGTTCTTAGAAAATGTTTAAAAAATATTTATAGAACTTGTACTTTTCAAAAAAAAATATTATAATTTTCCTTAAGAAATAACATATAATATATATAATTTTGTATATTTTTAAAATACATATAAATTTAGTTTTAAAATTCGCATAAACTATCATAAATTCCCAGTTCTCCCCTTTTGTTTACATTTTTCAGACAATTAATTTCCGACTTTTGGGCAAAAAATAGA
>JAJJHT010014385.1:591511-604914 GCA_021223865.1 Drosophila pandora | reverse complement strand
GATGTTTATATTGTATATTTTTTGTGACGCATCTCAATAAAAAAAAATATAAAAAATCGGAGCAACAAAAAACTGAACAAAGAACACTCGGACATACCCCCAACACCTCCCCCCCAGGTACTCGGGAAATCCCCATTCAAAAATGTAGAGTAAAAATTATGCAGAAATTGCAATTATACTTTGCTTTTTTTTTAAAAACCAGTCTTCTTGCTGGTTTATTAATAAATTGTTATATAAATTTTCAAACAACGCCACAGACACTCCAACGCAGTTGTCTTCTTTATGAATTCCCAATGAAATGACCCACATTGGTCACACTTTTTTTGTGTCAAAAAGAGAAGAACCAAAAAACAGCTGCATACTTTTAGGTGGCTGGGCGAATTATTGTTGATTTGAGTCGCCGCAATGGTTGTTTGTTGATTTATTAATGAATTGCTTTATATTCCGAAAAAGCCAAAAAGCTTAACCCTTTTCCCCACCAACAGCTATATATTTTTGTGGCATACTTTTTGGGGCAGCGCCACCTGACTTTCTTGGAGCTTGAAGACACAATGGGGCGCCGCCAGCAGCTTCGTGATTTATCTGAAAAAAAAGAAAGGAAAGCAAACCGAAAACGACAATATTTTTGATAGTCTCATGACCCCCACTATAAAATCGGGGTTAGTTTACCCCCCAAGAACTTTGGGGACTTTGGGGGGGAAAGCCAATTGTTCGAAGTAGTGGCTTTTTAGTGCACAAGTTTCCACCAAATGATAAGTCGAAATGAAGCGAACGCATCGTGGTGGTCTTCGTTTTTGGGGGGAGGATGGAAAAATGGCATGAAAATGCGTGGCTCGGAAAAGCCAACTCGCTGATTTATGATGTCGTGGGGAAAGTTTAGCGCTTGGCAAGTGATAAACTGCAATGACTTTAATGTTAAGGGCGCCAACCGAACTGCAATTCGCTTATTAGATTGTATTTGATGACCATTCTTAAAGGATAAGCTATGATCTGGATACTGTTCTTACTTACTAGTGCTACTAGTACTTGGGAATCCATTAGGGAATCCATTATCCAAAACCACGTCTATAGACACTATTAACGAAAATAAACATTGAAAGTGCTTGGGCACTTTACAGCTGGCTGGTAAGATCGTCTCAAGGATATTTGATGGGTTTTAGGGAAGGGGTTGACCTCAAAATGGTGACCCCGAGCCCAAGACAGAACAAGAACCAGAACCAACTTTGCTAACTAGGAAATCTCATTAATTTAGTCATCTTACTGCTTTTGTAGTGCAAATGAGGCGGCACGGCACAAAGTTCACGTTCCTGCGGTGCCGGGAAAAGCCTCAGGGAGCTCTTCTGTCACTTTACCTTCCTTCGACATCAACTATTACTACACTTGACGAAATTTCCCACCCAATACTACTATTTTTTTGCTCTAAATGTTCAGACATTAGGACTGATATTTTATTTAAATTATAAATAATAATATAATATTAATAATAAATATTTAAAAAGTATAATTTCTTGCAATGTTGGACTGGAGAACCCGAGGGCACTTTTAGGCGTCAGATGGACTGCGTTGAGTGGGCGAGGGACTGCGTCTGGGTATCCTATGGTATCCTTCGGGGAAGGTCCTAGTGCCAGGTCAATGTCCGCCCACTTTTGCGGTTCGGACGGCGAACAGTACGTGACAGTTGGCGTGAACACCTGAAGCTGGAAAATTGCCGCCGCACCACTCGCCTTCCACTCGACTGCGCTTTTCCGAGGCCCCGCTTATGGTACGCTGTCCAATTAATTGGCTTTTCCGGAATGCCATTCGGTTCCAGCTTCAAAAAACCAAAACATGACATGCACTTGGAAAGTCTAAGTCGTAGGTCCTGGTCTTGGACTCATTTCCCCAGACTATCGAACTGAAAAAGAAATCAAAAGTGTGTCAGAAATCGCTTGACATTGGCTTGGATCGGAGGCACTCCCTGACCTATGGCCCATCCTGTCCTGTAATATCCTGTCGCCTCCGTCGCCCTTCTGCCACAAGCCATCATCACTTCTTCACTTCTCTCATTATTTATTTATTTTTTGTTTTTTTGTTTTTTTTTTTGTGTTTAGAATGCCTCCAGCTGCGTTTTGATTGCCCCGGCACATGAGGCACGATTAGAGATTCAAGATTCTAGACTCGAGAGGCACTCATTCCGAGTGAGTTGTCTCGATTTTGGCTCAAGGGGACCTGAGTGCTTTGCCCCTCGCTTTTTGGGACAGGACTCAAGGGGAAATAGCGGGAAGTCCTTCCAGAAAAAGCTCGATTTGAATGCGATTTAAACCATTATTCGGAGAAACAATATCAAAAGTTAAAGAAAATACCTGTCCAGTGAATGGAATATCCTTCCATCTATATACCCTTCATTTCTATTCACTTTTTGAATATTTTTTTTCATCCCAAAGCATTCTTTTATTGGATCATCTCGAACCGCCAAAGTTGGTCCCATTTTTTCCAGCCATAATCCATAAACCTAAAGCCATAAAGACCCATTCTCTCCAAAATTGTTCCGAGTGTTGTTTCTAGTACAAGTGCTTGGGAAAATTCCCACAAAGTGTTATCATTCTGTTGAAATTCTGTGTTAGTAGAAGGGAAATGCTAAAAAGTCCTCACTGATTCCAGGACATTTTAACCATTAACTAAAATAATAATTAAATGAAAATAAATACTGTCAGAGTATAGAGTCTGACAGTATTAAGGTTTTATTATTAGTATTAGTATTAAGTATGAAAAGTTGAAATACATTCCTAATTTTCGTCCCTATTTTCCTTTTTCAAAAAGTCCAAATAGAAGACTTCCTTCGAATCATCAAGTGCAGCTCTCTGGGCCTCTATGTTATTTCGGGAGTTCTTCTACCAATATTATTAAAAAAAACTAAATCAGGCAATAAATTATCAACAAATTAAATTATATTAATACCCTAGTTCCCTTTGAATTCCCTTTGGATTAAATAACTTCTTGTTTTAGAGTTTGCTGTTGATGCTGTTGGTGACAAAGTTAGACCCATTCGCTTTCAAAGGACTAGAGCGGAACTTTTTGCAAATAAAGCTTCATTTAAGGACATAGGAAAGCTCCCGAAATATCCCTGCCTTTTTTAGAACGACTTTCTTGTGAATTTCCCATTGATTTAGTATCAAAATGAAAGCTCAGGAAATGTCCCACCATTTTTTGGGACAAAGAATTTGTTAATTTCCCTGTTTTAGTATCAAAATAAAAGCTCAGGATAATATCCCAGCCTTTTTTAGATCGAAAATATTGTGAATTTCCCTGTTTTAGTATCAAAATGAAAGCTCAGGATAATATCCCTGCCATTTTTAGATCGAAAATATTGTGAATTAACCCTTATTTTAGAACTAAAAGCTCTCAAAATCCCCATATCTAGTTGCGCCTATTTTGTGGTTTAAAAATATAATTAAATCGAGTCCTTGAACCTTTTGTTTTTGTGCCGCAAAGCTTAAATTACTTTTGAATTATTTATTTATTGAATTTATTAATTTAAATTTGTGTCAGCGACAGTCTCGGCTTAGTTGTTGATCTCTTATCAGTACGAGTATTTATTTTTTTGTGGAAAAATAAAAACAAAAAGCTAATCAGACTGTGAGGGGCCGTTGCAAGCCACACCGCTCCTCAGAATGAATATAAGAAGGCCCTCTTTAAAGGCCTCGAACCTGGAATACCCTAATTATCAAATTCCAGAAATAAAATACTTCCATTATTCCACAAATATTTTTAAATATTTTTTAAATCAATATTGTTCTATAAGTTTCTAAAAAAAAAAATATATGGTAGCTGAGGAGCTGATTTTTTTGGGAAACTGATATCAAAATGGCATACTTTATAATATGTATATATGGAAAACATAACAATTTAATAAAATAATAAAAAAATACTACAAGCTCTATAAAAAAGTAGAATATAATTACAAAAACTGCCGCAAAATCATACATAATATATGGAATAAAAACAATAAATGATAAGCTATATATAGACATATTGCAAACTAACCAGAACAAATGCAGATATATGAGTACACTCGAATGCCCTCGAGTGTGTGGGCCGAACTTCCGTTGAATGTCCTTGGGCTTGGGCTTGGGTCTCGTCCCTGTCTGAATGTCTTGGTCCATTTTCGAGCGAGGATAATACATATTTTCCGCCGCCCGACCTTGCCAACTGCCATGCCCGGAAACGGAAATAATACACCCACACACACACACACATACACATTTCAGGTGGCATTCTGAGGGGAATTTGTGGGGGAAAAAAAAAAAAAGAGTTCATCAAGTTACCATATTCGCCATAAGTGGCCTAAGCCACTTGAAGCCACCACATTGGGGTCTTAAGCCTCTTCCCCAAAAATCCGGGATATTAAGTCAAGTGGCAAGTGTGGCAAGTGCGGCTCTCGCTGTGGCATCAAAACTTTTTCAATTATAAGCACTTTGGGAGATACATAAGGAAGGTCAGGTCGCAAGTCTATTGTTGAATACACTTTCAAAATTAATTAAAAACTAAACTGAACAATGCTCGCAAATGGCAAGCTTATTTATTTTCGATTAAATTATTTAACAATTATTTAAATGGCCAAATATCATCCCGAGGGTATCGGGGCATCCTCTCCATATCCTCCATATATATACTACTGCAAATTCCGCTCATTTGGGGCCAGACCGCGGCCATTGATGAGCCAGTTGTTCAAATTTTGATTGAGGCCACGAGCCAAATCGTCGATCAGTTCCTCGTCATCTGGATGGACTTCTGGGTAGACTTGAAAAAGAAAAAAAAAATCAAGTAAAGCAATCATTTATTTTATTTTATTATTATGTGTTTTTATATCCGAAGAACAGAGTGAAGGAAATGGACTCCTTCTTCAGAAACGGCCTTGGAAAAGGAAAACTGACGGCAGGATGTCTGGGACTTTGATAATGTGCAATTTTATTGTTTATTAAAAAGGCTACTCCAGTTCATAAGTTAAATTAAAATAAAATTTCTATCCATAGATGATCGATTCCATAATCGATTCCTGGCAAGAATCGGGGAAGATATGGCCATATTAGAGGGCCATATGGCGAGAACCCACTTTTTGAAAGGGTCTCCCCAGGAAATTTTTGAAAAAAAATTTAAAAATATTTTATTTTGAGATTTTGATGCAGATCGATGGAGAATCGATGCAGAAATCGTTTAAGGTATTCCTGGCAAGAATCGGGGAAGAATTGGCGAAGATATAGCCATCTCAGGGGGCCATATGCCAAAAACCCACTTTTTGAAGGGGTCTCCCAGGAAATTTTTGAAAAAAATTGAAAAAATATTTCGATGCGAGATTTTGATGCAGATCGATGGAGAATCAATCCACAAATCGTTTAAAGTATTCCGCTCGAGAATCGGATGAGAATTGGGCGGGATATAGCCTTCCCAGTGGGGCACATTTGGAAATTCCACATTTTAAACTAAAAATATTGTTTTTTGTCGCTTTTCCCCAATTTAAATGATTTGATTTTATAACATATACACGTATGTTTAATAAATGCTTTGAATATTTCTGCGAATAATGCCTATCAGTTGATTTTAACCCCTGACATCCGAAATTACGCCTCTGTCTATAATTGTTTGGCTTTCTCCCAAAGTGTGTCAATGGAAGGGTCGAGGCCAGCAAGCTCAGATCTGAATAATATATATATTATATTATATATACATCCCACACGGATGACAATTTTTGGCCCTCTTATCTCAAAACTATGCCATTCAGTTCAGATTTCACAGACAGCCCTCGCATGAGTTTCGGGTCTGATAACAGATTAGAGTCTCTCGGGAGGGCTATAAAAAGACAGAGCCCGGGCTTTGGCTCCATCAGTCGAATTCTTCCAGTGGCCTGAAGGCAAAAGTGTGATTTTTAATCGAAAAAAAAGGAAAAATGATTCTACCGGCGGTGTTCTTGTGCTTAATTTCCATCTCCCTGGCATCGGACGAAGGAGTAATAGCGGTCTGGAGTGAAATTGTTCCAAAATATTAACAAATATTCAAATTCCATAGGCGTGCTACGTCACCAGTGAGATGGAGGATGAGTGCGGGTCGGTCTTCTACCCCATCGTCAAGCCCCTTCTCAGATACTTTGAGGTTTGCCAGACGAAGGATCGGAGGAACGCAGAGCTACAGGACTCACTGGATGAACTTAACCTCAAGTATTCTAAATTGCTAGAAAAACATTCGGCATCTCAGGATAACTGTATTGTCGTTGCACTCAAATACGCAGAGATCCAGGAAGAGTTTCAGCAGAGAGGCCCAAATGAAACCAATTCGAAAAATGAACAACTTCATAGTAGGATTGTTAAAGTGAATCGTCAGAATGCGAGGCTGCAGGAACAGAGTTCAAATAAAGATGAGGAGCTGCGAAGTCTTAGGGCACAAATAGCTCAACAAGCTGCTCAAATCACTCGGTTGCAGGACCAAACCTCTGAACTCGGCAAGCTGAAGGATCTTTTCAGAGAAGAGATAGCAAAGTTGCGGGAAGTTGTGAAAAGTGGAAGTGGAACTGATACTAGTCTTTTGAACTCAACAACACATGTTGAAGAAAAGATTCCAGAACCCAATAATGCAGAAAAGATTACGACTATTGTGGAAAGTGAAGAATTGGCAAAAAATGAAGCTAAAAATACTACTCAGTCCAACTCAACTCAAGTTGGTATGTTTCTGAAACTCAATAATTCGGAATGTGAAATAACAAATGTTTTTTAGATCTTCCAGATCCGTGTCCTTCAACACAAGATAAAAGTTTTGTCTCCTCAGAAATCCAATTGCCAGGATTAGAACCTTTTCAAGTGGCTTGCTACTCATTTGAGGAGGTTGGATCTGGATGGTTGGCGGTTTTTTATAAAAATTATTATTCAACGGAATTGAATCAAACATATGACCAGTATATAAACGGATTTGGAGATGTGAAGCGGGAACACTTCATTGGACTTGAAAAATTACATATTTTAACGAGCCAGAAGCCGCATGAGGTTTGGTTATATATGTATCGTGGCAATTATTATTATAAAGTAGAATGCGAGAACTTCGTTGTGGGCGACAGGAGCGAAGGTTACAGCCTGAAACAGATTGACGGCTGTAGAGGAGATACTTCCTTCTTCAATCTCATTCAGGGAACAAAGTTCTCGACATTCGATCGCGATCAAGATGGAAATCCGGAACATAACTGGGCACAGGATTATGGCCATGGATTCTGGTTTAGTTTTGAGTAGGTATTCGAATTCTTCATTATCTTCATAAAATAATTGTTTTTTTTATTTTTCATTCGATAGAAAGCCAATTTTTGATAGAACAAAACACTTGGCTTTACTAATCCGAAGGAAGGATTGAAGATCTCCCAAGCGACCCCCTTCAGAAGTGGAATTTGGAAAATGAAAAATGATGACTTGAATTTGGAAATTTACATAATTTTATGCAATTTCATAAATTAAACATGATTGAATATTTTAATTTTAAAATTAAGTGTTTGAATTATAAAAAGTAAAATATAGAAAACCGGCAATCGAAGATTATATAAATATAATGTATTCTTTTTTTTTGAGAACTTTTGTATATACCAGGAAGAAGAAACCCCACTTCATACCCCACCCCAGGAAATTTAAAAAAAAAATTGGAAAAATTTTTCGTTGCCAGATTTCGATGCAGATCGATGGAGAATCTATCCACAATTCGTTTAAGGTATTCCTGGCCAGAATCGAAGAAGAAATGGCCAAGATATAGCCATCTCAGGGGGCCATATGCCAAAAACCCACTTTTTGAAGGGGTCTCCCCAGGAAATTTTTGAAAAAAATTGAAAAAATTTTTTGTTGGCAGATCTTGATGCAGATCGATGGGGAATCGATCCAAAAATCGTTTAAGGTATTCCTGGCCAGAATCAAACAAGAATTGGGCGGGATATAGCCTTCCCAGTGGGTCACATGTGGAAATTCCACATTTTAAACTAAAAATATTGTTTTTTGTCGCTTTTCCCCAATTTAAATGATTTGATTTTAGAACATATGTACGTATGTTAAATAAATGCTTTGAATATTTCTACGAATAATGCCTTTTAGTTGATTTTAACCTTTGACATCCGAAATTACTTCTGTCTATAATTGTTTGGCTTTCTCCCAAAGTGTGTCAATGGAGGGGTCGAGGCCAGCAAGCTCAGATCTGAATAATATATATATTATATTATATATACATCCCATACGGATGACAATTTTTGGCTCTCTTATCTCAAAACTATGCCATTCAGTTCAGATTTCACAGACAGCTCTCGCATGAGTTTCGGGTCTGATAACAGATTAGAGTCTCTCGGGAGGGCTATAAAAAGACAGAGCCCGGGCTTTGGCTCCATCAGTCGAATTCTTCCAGTGGCCTGAAGGCAAAAGTGTGATTTTTAATCGAAAAAAAAGAAAAAATGATTCTACCGGCGGTGTTCCTGTGCTTAATTTCCATCTCCCTGGCATCGGACGAAGGAGTAATGGCGGTCTGGGGTGAAGTTGTTCCAAAATATTAACAAATATTCAAACTCCATAGGCGTGCTTCGTCACCAGTGAGATGGAGGATGAATGCGGGTCGGTCTTCTACCCCATCGTCAAGCCCCTTCTCAGATACTTTGAGGTTTGCCAGACGAAGGATCGGAGGAACGCAGAGCTACAGGACTCACTGGATGAAATTAACCTCAAGTATTTAAAATTGCTAGAAAAACATTCGGCTGCTCAGGATAAGTGTACTTCGAAAACTGAACACCTTCAGAATAAGCTAGCAGAGAGTCAGAATAAAGATGTGGAGCTCCGAAGTCTTAGGGCACAAATAGCTCAACAAGCTGCTCTAATCACTCAGTTGAAGGAACAAACCTCTGATCTTAAACAGACTTGTGAGCTCGGCAAGCTGAAGGATCTTTTCAGCGAAGAGATAGCAAAGTTGCGGGAAGTTGTGAAAAGTGGAAGTGGAACTGATACGAGTCTTTTGAACTCAACAACACATGTTGAAGAAAAGATTCCAGAACCCAATAATGCAGAAAAGATTACGACTATTGTGGAAAGTGAAGAATTGGCAAAGAATGAAGCTAAAAATACTACTCAGTCCAACTCAACTCAAGTTGGTAAGTTTCTGAAACTCAATAATTCGGAATGTAAAATAACAAATGTTTCTAAGATCTTCCAGATCAGTGTCCATCAAGACAAGATACAATCTATGTCTACCCAGAAATCTATTTGCCAGGATTGGAACCTTTTCAAGTGCGTTGCTTTTCATATGAGAGGACTGGATCTGGATGGATGGAGGTTTTTCATAAAAATTATAAATCAATGGAATTGAATCAAACATATGACAAGTATATAAACGGATTTGGAGATGTGAAGCGGGAACACTTCATTGGACTTGAAAAATTACATATTTTAACGAGCCAGAAGCCGCATGAGATGTTTATTACCTCTGCTACACCTAGAGGCAGATTCTATAAAGCAATATGCGAGAACTTCGTTGTGGGCGACTGAAACAGATTGACGGCTGTAGTGGAGATACTTCCTACTTCAATCTCATTCAGGGAACAAAGTTCTCGACATTCGATCGCGATCAAGATGGAAATCCGGATCACAATTGGGCACAGGAATTGGGCTTTGGATTCTGGTTTAATGCTGGGTAGGTATTCATATTCTCTTCCGTCTTCATAAAATAATTGCTTTTATTTATTTTTCATTCGATAGAAAGCCAATTTTGAATAGAAAGGCATACCACTTCAATATATATATCAGAAGGAAGGATTGAAGATCTCCCAAGCAACCTCCTTCAGAAGCGGCCTTTGGAAATTTAAAAATAATGACTGGTATTTGGAAATTAACATAATTTTATGCAATTTCATAAATTAAACATGATTGAATATTTTAATTTTAAAATTAAGTGTTTAAATTATAAAAAGTAAAATATAGACAACCGGTAATCGAAGAGTACATGGATATAATGGATAACGAAATATTCTTTAAAGAGTATATTCCAGGAAGAAGAAACCCCACTTCATATCTCAAAATCTCACTTTTTGAAGTAAGTCCCCAGGAAATTTTTGAAAAAAATTGAAAAAATATTTCGATGCGAGATTTTGATGCAGATCGGTGGAGAATCGATCTACAAATCGTTTAAGGTATTCCTCGCAAGAATCGGAGAAGAATTGGGCGGGATATATCCTTCCCAGTGGGCACATTTGGAAATTTCGAAATATTGTTTTTTGTCGCTTTTCCCCAATTTAAATGATTTGATTATAAAACATACGTACATATGATTCATAAATGCTTTAAATATTTCTACAAATAATGCCTATCAGTTGATTTTAATCTTCCGAAAGATTACGCTTCTGTCTATAATTGTGTGGCTTTCTCGCAAATATGTGCCACTGGAAGGGTCAAGGCCAGCACTCGGAAGTTCCAATCACAATAATATATATAAATTATACACAGGATTGGCTCATCATCATCAATTTTTAATTTTTCAAAGTATTTCCGATGCCTTCGAATATGCTTCTATTATTATACAAATATAGATATATTATGACGTTGGAAAATAATCAAATTGTCAAGAACCCTGACCTCGGCGTCCTATGACTTGTTTTTTAATCTGTCCTGATAAGAGACTCTAAAAAAAATAGCTCTCGGAAAAGGTATAAAAAGCCAGAGCCCGGGCTTTGGCTCCATCAGTTGAAATCTTCCAGTGGCCTGAAGGCAAAAGTGTGTTTTTGAAAAGAAAAGAAAGCAAAAATGATTCTAAAAGCGGTGTTTTTGTTTCTGATTCCCATTTGCCTGGGATATGTGGAAGGTGAGCTTCTGCAACTCAATAATTCGGAGCAAGAAATAACAAATGTTTCAGATCTTCCGGATCGGTGTCCATCAACACAAGATGAACTTTTTGTCTACCCAAAAATCCAATTCCCAGGATTGGAACCATTTCAAGTGCGTTGCTACTCAGATGGGGAATTCGGATCTGGATGGATGGAGGTTTATTTTAAATTTTATGATTCATGGGTATTTAATCTAACATATGACCAGTATATAAACGGATTTGGACATGTGGCGTATCAACACTTCATTGGACTTGAAAAACTGCATATTTTGACGAATCGGAAGCCGCACGAGGTGTTCATAGACATTCTTAATTATGAAAGAGGCTATAGGGTGAGATGCGAGAATTTCGTTGTGGGCGACAGGAGCGAAGGTTACAGCCTGAAGCGGCTTGACGGATGTAGCGAAGATACTGAGTCCTTGCAGCTCATTCAGGGCACAAAGTTCTCGACATTCGACCGGGATCTAGATGGTAGTCCGGACCACAACTGGGCTAAGGAATTGGGTTTCGGATTCTGGTTTAGTGCTGGGTAGGTATTCGAGTTCTCCACAACCTTCGTAAAATAATTGCTTTTATTTATTTTTCATTCGATAGAAAGCCAATTTTGGGCAAGAGGAAATTATTGTATTTATTTATCCGAAGGAAGGATTGAAGACTACTAAATATGATTGAATATTTTAGATGGGGTGATGGGGTAGCAGGGCTGGAGGCCCGGAGATGTAGGCTATGGGAAGTTATTTTTTTGGTTGAGAAGGCGGGGGGCTGGCTCACGTGGGTAGATGTCGGCGTCAGTTCTGATCAGGATGTAGGTGACGAAAATGAGCACTCCCAAGACACAGGCCAGTACTAGGAGGCTCTCGGGCATGTCGCAGATATCCTCCTCCGACTCGGACGGCAGTCTATCGAACAGAAACTCCAGTGCCTCGGCAATCATTCTACTTTATTGTACTTGAAGTAAATTATTTTATTTGAATTTTCACCAAATTTTGTTTATTATTTTTGATTCGACTCGTAGAAAATAATTCGTTTCGTGAAAAATATTTAGAAATTTGAAACTTGCTTACTAGCGAACTGCCGGAAAGAGCTGTACAAATTTGAATAGAAAATAGGACTCCAACTCGATAACTTGAGAACTCGACTCCGACAACCATCCGGCAGCCTACTTGATATCAGAAATTCCCCCACACTCTGTTTTCTTCTGCGGAGTGGCGTGATATTAATACAAATTACCCCGGAATGGAGTTGAATTGCTGGAAATATAACAGAAGAAGGACCTTAACTGCCACTCGGAGGTCATATTACGAGAATGGTGTTGACACTTGACACTTTGAGAGAGACTACTCTCGGTAGTGAAGGCGTCTAAGGCGTCTAGTCGGCCACCCCTTTATATTTATTTTTATTATATTTCCATTAAAATCATTCTGAAATATATATATATATGTGTTTTTGGCCTCGAAAGGGCATTAAAAAGAAAGCGAGAAGCCTCAAAACAGAAAAATTAAATAGAAAATAACTAGTTTTTACAACATAAACATTTAAAAAACAACAAAAAAAAAAAGAAAAAAAAATATAACAGAAAAAATACAATATATATATATAAAATATATATATTTGAGAATGAGCATGGCCAGTCAGGAGGTGGGGCCGGTACTGAGGGAGAGCGATAGTCGCGGTAGCTCCTCCACCGCCAGCAAGCAGGGATTCCTCTCCAGACTGGACCGCCTGCTCCGGCGCTGGCTGCCGGGCTATAGCTACTTGCGCGGAAGACGTCGATCCGCCTCCACCTCATCACTACTGCTGGAGGTGACGACCTGTGGTGGGGGATCTGGTGGTGCTAGTGTTGGACTAAATACCATACAGGAGCTGGGCAATCGACGGCGCTGCGGTCACCAGCGGAGCACCAAGCACGAAGTCTATCTCGATACGGGTATTGCCAAGTCCGAGTTCTGTCTCCAGTTGGAGGTCCTGTTGCGGAATAAGCTGATCAAGCAGCAGCAGCTGATGCTCGAACAGCAGGAGCGGGACAGGGAGAAGGAGCAGGAACTGGACCAGGCACCGATGACCACCAGTCCCCTACAGTAATTGGAGTCCTTCATAGTCCTTCAACACCACACCGCAGTACAGTACAGGAGAGTAGAGCCGGCAGTGCCACAAATTCCCCAGTCGTTATTGCACTTGCTTTTAATTGTTCCTTTCAAATAAAACTCTCTCTATATATTTTTCATAACCGACCATCAGCTCATCAATCAATCGAGTCAATCACTCAATCAATCAATCAATCAATTGGTTAAGGCTTCTCATTAAAATTAATTTGAAATAATAGCCGCAACAATGGCCAAGGGATGAGAATGAGAAGTGGCCCTGGGGACTGACCGGCTACTTAACTGTCCTTAAGTCCTTAAGTCCTTAAAGAGGGTGTCCCCACTACTCTTACCTGATTCTAATCCGTCTAGCCACCAAGTTTTCAATTGTGTTGCGGTTTCTCTGATACCTTGTGTTTATTTTTGTAGATTTTCTTTTAATAATATATTTTTTTTATAGATTTTTTA
>JAJJHT010014385.1:579943-591025 GCA_021223865.1 Drosophila pandora | reverse complement strand
GGGGGTGGGGGGAATGGGGGAATGGCTGTGTGTCCTCGGGGACAACATCATAATTCTGCTGGCCAAGCACTTGAGCACTTGACCATTAACGTAACTTTTGTCTACGTTGCTCTCCCAAGTACACTTGAAAAAAAAATTAAATAAATATGGTATGTATTTCGGATAAATAATATTATATATTTTTTACCTTTTTTTTGTTTGGAATTTTATTCTACGAGTGCACAAAAACCCCAACAATGACAATGGAGGGGATGTCCTGGTAGCTGGAAGGGTGGTTGGGTGGTTTGGTGGTTGGTGGTTGGGTGGTTGGGTGGCTCAGTGGGTGGTTCGGCGGTCAAGTGAAGCTCCCTGGGAACCAACCGCAGCTGGACCGCAATCTGTTCAGCTCGCAGCAGCAGTCGCTCCTCAGTCTCCTGTCTCCAGTGTCCTAATGTCCTTGCCAGCTATCGAGGATGTCAACAAAAGTGTTGTTCACATTCCAGAGGGGGGGTGGACAACAAAAAAAAAAAATAAAAATAAATAAAAGAAAAGTAAAAACCACAAGGGTCGGTTGCCAGGTTGAGCTTCGGTAATTGCTAATTTATTTTTTTTTTTTTTAAATTGCTTGAAATTGTTGTGAAGGCTCTTGCCCGGAAGAGGTCCTTGGAGAAGCCATACCAAAAGTCTATAAGCCATTAAATAATGTTTCCTGGAAACCAAAATCCCATA
This sequence comes from Drosophila pandora, assembly GCA_021223865.1. Lineage (NCBI taxonomy): Eukaryota > Metazoa > Arthropoda > Insecta > Diptera > Drosophilidae > Drosophila > Drosophila pandora. The sequence continues at coordinate 590,317 of JAJJHT010014385.1, read as the reverse complement.
CTCCACCCCTCCCATTAATAATTCATTTTTAATATTTTTTTTTTTCGCATTTATTTTTATTAGGATTTGTGTTTGTTTTTTTTTGTTTGTTTTTTTTTTTATTTGTTTGATTTATTTGTAAGGATTTCGATTGGAATTTTCGATTAAAAGTTGTTATTTGTAAATTACAATAAATTGTTTATTCAATATAATTAAAGAATTGTCATATTTGTTTTGCGATTTGTAATTTTTTTGTTGAATTATATTTTTTTTGTATTTTTTTATGAGCTCTGCGGCAGGAGCAATAATTGAGCAATTATATCCTAATTAAATCAATGGATTCTTATTACATAAACTCTAGTCGAAAAGATTGGAAGAAGAGACAAAGGATAAATTACAACGAGGTTAGTAAGGAAGAGCTAAAAAGGATCCAAAGGACTAAGGTATAAAGGGTGTAGGGAGGGCCTACGGGTCACAAAAACACATTTACAGAGGCGTCTTCAATGATATGTCTTGAAATATATCCATATTTGTGTAATTCGGTTGGGTATGGCCCATGGATATGTTAGTGAGAGTCTGAAGGATATCGTTATCGTTATCGTTATCGATTAAAAGCTAAAAAATAGTTTTGATTCTCAATTGGACTTAAGTGGAGTGATAGGAGAGTGATAGAGAGTGTTAGAGAGAGAATTCGAATTGGATTTAGTCAATTATCGATATAGATCGATGTAAAGTAAACACTTTATCGATTATTTGTGATATTCGATTATTCAATAGGCTATTCAATATATTTATTCATAATTATCGCTTCAATTTGATTAGCTGTGTGCGTTCTGGCAATGCAATGCAATTAATGTTATGAATTCTATTCAATTAGTTTTGGCTAATGCTGGTCAATCGATATGATCGACTATTAATTATTAATCGAAAAAAAATATATTCGTTTACTTCTTCAAGTTGTTGTTTAACTTTGTTCGAGTCGACAAATAACATTCAATACCTTACCGAGCCATCTGATCGATCTACTCTGATCTGACTCTGCTCCAGTATCGATGAATTATCGATATATTTCGATTGGAAAGTTCAATCATAGCTAAGGGATATTGCCGATTTTGGTGTGGGCAGCGGGGAAGTGGTGTTCTCCTCCTCGTCATCGTTCTCCTGCGAGTCCTCCGGCTCTCCCAATGCATGGACAAACTCATAGAAATCGATCCTGCCATCCCCGTCCACATCCACCTCCTTGATCATGTCCTCAACTAAAGATTAATGTTAGGAATGGTTTTGGGATTTAATTCTCTGGGAAAATGGAACACTTACTATCCTCCTCGTCCAAGTCCTCGCCCAGGCACTGCAACACTGCTCGCAAATCGGAGGCCGTAATATAGCCCCGATTGTGTTTATCGAAAACCCGGAAGGCGTCCCGCAGCTCCCGCTCCTCCTGATCCGCCGACGACAGGCCCGACTTGTCCTCGTACGTCATGTTCGACAGGATGTCCACAAACTCCTCGAAACTGACATTGCCATCCCCTGGAAGCAGAACAACTCCAAAACTTTAAAACTCCCAACTCCCACAAAGCCAAAGCCATTAAACCCTCTGCCACTCCAACTAATTCTAAAATTAAAACCAAACAACTAAGAAATTAATAAGCAAGAAATAATAATATTAAACGTAATTTTTCATCCACTTTCAGGTTTATCTTTTTGGAAAATCATATATCGAAGGTAAGTACCCACTTCCAGTCACTCTTACTTTATTGACCAGATTTATGCCAGATATCCGTCTATATCCCACACTCATGCCTATATGCCCGATTTACGCTAGAAAATGGAGGACATCCCTGTACCACCCAAAAAATATGCCTATATCTCAGCCAATTCTCATCCGATTCTCAAGCGGAATACCTCAAACGATTTCTGGATCGATTCCCCGCAAATCTGCATCAAAATCTGAGAACGAAATATTTTTTAAATTTTTTTCAAAAATTTCCATGGGATCCCCTTGCAGAATCCTGGATTCCCCCATATGGCCCCTTCCCATGTCTATAACTTTGCCAATTCTCATCCGATTCTCAAGCGGAATACCTTAAACGATTTCTAGTTCGATTCCCCACAAATCTGCATCAAAATCTCAGAACGAAATATTTTTTAAATTTTTTTCAAAATTTTTCATGGGATCCCCTTCCAGAATCCTGGATTCCCCCATATGGCCCCTTCCCATGGCTATATCTCTGCCAATTCTCATCCGATTCTCAAGCGGAATACCTCAAACGATTTCTGGTTCGATTCCCCGCAAATCTGCATCAAAATCTGAGAACGAAATATTTTTTAAATTTTTTTCAAAAATTTCCATGGGATCCCCCTCCAGAATCCTGGATTCCCCCATATGGCCCCTTCCCATGTCTATAACTTTGCCAATTCTCATCCGATTCTCAAGCGGAATACCTTAAACGATTTCTGGATCGATTCCCCGTCAATCTGCATCAAAATCTGAGAACAAAATATTTTTTTAATTTTTTTCAAAATTTTCCATGGGATCCCCTTGCAGAATCCTGGATTCCCCCATATGGCCCCTTCCCATGGCTATATCTCTGCCAATTCTCATCCGATTCTCAAGCGGAATACCTCAAACGATTTCTGGTTCGATTCCCCGCAAATCTGCATCAAAATCTGAGAACAAAATATTTTTTAAATTTTTTTCAAAATTTTCCATGGGATCCCCTTGCAGAATCCTGGATTCCCCCATATGGCCCCTTCCCATGGCTATATCTCTGCCAATTCTCATCCGATTCTCAAGCGAAATACCTTAAACGATTTCTAGTTCGATTCCCCACAAATCTGCATCAAAATCTGAGAACGAAATATTTTTTAAATTTTTTTCAAAATTTTCCATGGGATCCCCTTCCAGAATCCTGGATTCCCCCATATGGCCCCTTCCCATGTCTATATCTCTGCCAATTCTCATCCGATTCTCAAGCGGAATACCTCAAACAATTTCTGGATCAATTCCCCACAAATCAGCATCAAAATCCCAGAACGAAATATTTTTTAAATTTTTTTCAAAATTTTCCATGGGATTTTCCCTTCCAGAATCCCTTCCAGAATCCTGGATTCCCCCATGTGGCCCCTTCCCATGTCTATATCTCAGCCAATTCTCATCCGATTCTCAAGCGGAATACCTCAAACGATTTCTGGATCGATTCCCCATAAACCAAAATCCTTTTTACTCACCGTCCACATCGATCTCCTGGAGCATCTCCTGCAGCTCCTCGACGCGAGCAAACTGGCCCAGGGATCGCATCACGGTGCCCAGCTCCTCCTTGGTGATGCAGCCGTCGCCGTCCTTGTCGAAGAGGCGAAAGGCCTCCCGGAACTCCCGCATCTGCCCCTTGGAGATGCAGCGGCGCTTGTCGACGGAGTCGCCCTCCGGCCTGCCGCCCTCCCCAATGTCGATGTCCAGGTCGAGGTTGCCGCCGCCCAAGTCCAGGTCCGAGGAATAGGATATCTGGCGGTTTTTCGTCTTACGCCTGCTCCGGACATTCAAGGCAGTTCGGGCTGGAGGACGATGTCCCAGCTTTGAGGATTGTTCGTAGTCGTCATAAGACTCCTCACCCTCTTCATCGTCGTCCTCCCCATCCTCCTCCTCCTCCTCTTCGTCCTCCTCTTCGTAGTCGTAGTCCTGCTCCTCCTTGAGGCTCCTCCATCGCGTACTGCGCTTCACCTTCAAGCCGCCGCCATCGCAAGAGCTAGAGTCGGTGTCCAGATCCGGATCCGGGGGATTCACTTGCTTCTCTTTCTTCCGCTGCCGCTGGCGTCTCGGCTGCTGTGTCGACGGATGAATCCTCTCCAGCTTCTGCTGGTCACTGGCTGCGGTGGATAGCTGCTCCAGATCCTCGCCAGCCGCCACCATATCCTCCGGCGGCTGGACAGACTCCTGGGGATTGGAGACACCGCCAGTCGATGTCTGCTCCTCGTCGGGCTCATCGCCGCTCACTGCCGCGTTTCTCGTCTAAAGATTTGTAGTTTAAATTGTAAAAAATTAAATTTTAATTAAAAATTAAATAATTAAATGTTATGTAATATTAATTAAGATTTGAAGTGAAAGAAACTCACCATTAACTGGCGGAACTCGCGGGCTATTGTGGAACCAGTTAAAAATTTATTAACTGCCGTGAAAAGCCGTTTTCCTTCCAATGTGGCGGCCTTCCTTCCGCTTCAGCGGCTCAGCAGCTCAACGGCAAAGAATCACCAGTGTCCTGCTTCTCCCTCTCGTCCTTCCGATTGCCAATTGCTCCTCAAAGGATATGCAAATCGTACCACATTGATGTCGCCACTGGCTGCAATTTCCACAAAATTCAAGCGTGCAAGCGGAAGAACGATATGTTAATTAAGCAATTAAGGATTGAATGCCATTTGCCATTTGCCATCTGCCACGCCCCCTCTACAATTTAGCATGTCCTGCAAACGTGACCAGGATGAATATCCAGCTCCTGGCTATTCAAAATCCCCACTCCCTGTCCTCCACCGGACGGACTATATGCCGGATAATCAGTCTAATAATCCATTTGATTGGCACACATTCATGTCCTGGAACAGGTGAGCAGCGGGGGAGGGGGGAGAGAGGGGAGGGTTGAAAGGATAATGGCATCAATTGATGTCACCGATGTGGTGGTGGAAAAAAAAACACAAAAAAACTATGAATCAAAGAGCTAATTTGTAGTGTCACCATGGAAGTTTAAATCTCTTCAAAATATAGATTTATTTTTTTTTCTTTAAATTCTTTACTTTTTTTTTGATAAAAAATGAAATATTTCCAAAAGCCTTGATCAATAAAATATTCATTTAAATGCAGAAAAGAGGTTTTAAAAGGTTTTAGATTGAAAAGCGGCTTGGGAGGAGAGGAGGCTTAATGGAGGACGACTGGATGGCTAGGAGGTGGAGGAGGAGGGCTTGGTGGGAAATCCGATTATCGCTGCGGCCAGGAAAGGACATCAGCTGGGGGATTCCCGCTTTCGAGGGTATCCTTCGGTTTCTCCTTCCTGTTCAGCTTCACTCCCTCTCTGTCTTGAAATTGCATTTGGATGGGATGTGGCTGGCAGGACATGTGCAGGACGAAGCACAGCCAGCCAGATGCAGGACCAAGCCAAGTGGGTTTACCAGCCACCACATGCGGGTATACAGGACACAAAATACAAAAAAAAAAAAGAGATTCAAGAAGAAAAGCAAAAAATAAATGGACCGCAATGAAAATGTCCGAAAAGGAAGTGCCGAGGCGAGAACAAGGACACCCCTCTTTGGTGTCCTCTCTGACAGCACTGTGCCGGCATTTAAATTTTCAGGACCTGCAGGCTCTGGCTGGCTGTTCTTAAACTATACATTCCAGCACATATCCTTGCACCTATCCTTGCATATATCCTTGCATTTAATTAACATTCCACGTTAACTTATCCATTAAGTCAAAATAGCAATAGATAGTGAGGGGGAGTAAATCAGATGTAAAAAGGACTCTATTTGCATACAACGTCAACATCAAACAAGGATAATGGGGGACGTTGGGGGCATTATCCTTCCTTCGGTTTATCGTCCTAGGTGTCATTCCAATTATCCTGCTTCCGCAGCGCTGAAATAGTGCCAGGACTACAACACTTTGAGAAAAAAATAGAGAGAGGGACTAGCTTTATCCTGTATATATCCTGCAACATCCTGACTGAGAAGTATTCTCAGTGCAGGACACTGTTATGTTCCTTTTGGAGACGCGTGCAAAGTTTCTGACACGAAATAAATGAAGACACAACTTCCAAGCCAAGACAGTCCTCCTCCCTCAACCATTACCCCCTAGAATGCTTGGTAGTCCTGGTAGTCCTGGCAGTCCTGTTGGATAAAAAAAAAAAAAAAAAACAGCCACCATGCAAGCGACAAATTCGTAACTTTATCCGGAATTCTGGCAGCAGAAACTTTCTAATTTGAAAATGTTTGAGAAGCTTCTTCCCGGCAGGACCTCCTCCTCTCAGCTCTGCCCATTTAATCAAATATATTTAATGCGCAAACTTTATAATAGATTTTCAAGTTTACATTTTAAGGAGTGGAAGAGGAATTATCCTTATAGCAGGACCCGCACAAAAACCGCAAAATGTTTTCGGTTTCAGCATTTTATTGTTTAATTTGAATTGCAGGACTACCATGGCAGGCAGGACTGGGCTGAAGGATGCGTGGGACTGACCGCGTGGCCGCATGACCGCAGCTCCTGTAAATGGATTACAAGGTCCTGTAGTCCTTCTCCTCTCCTCCCCCTTTATTGCAATCAATTAAGGCAAACGAGCCAAAAAGTAAATAACATTTTCGCCAGTCCTGCGCCAGCTCTGTCGGAATTGTCATACACTGCGTATGCGTTATATTTGCATGCCAATGAATGCCAGGACCTTTATGCGTTATATAGGCTACTGTGTGTGTTAGTGTGTGTGTGTTAGTTGTGGGTGCTAGGGTGGCTCACAAAATACAATTCGTACATAAAAGCGGCAACAAAAAGTTTACGCATAAATCAAACAAATGCAAACAAAACGAAACAAAGCACTGTGGCAGTGGCAGTGGCAGGAGCACAGGATGCTACGGGTTTATACACTCAAAAAAAAATACAAAACAATTTATACAAATTAAAAAATTAAGAATTAAAAGTATGACTTAAAAGTTATTAGAACTAAACTAGAAACTGGTAGTACCATCTTGTTGTAATAATTTTCTTGTAACAAAAAAGGACATGCTATTTTGTGGCCAGTGTCCTGGCACTCTACTTTGCTGTCTTCCTGGCACATAAATATTTCGTTGGCAATAAAAAATTTAACAACACCAACACCGTCCAACAAAAATACAAACAAACCGAACCGAACAATGTCCGAGAAGGCCATAACAATGCCAGCCAGATACAAAAAGTATCTTCAAGAAAAAAGATACAAAAATTTCCAAATCAGTTTTGTATTTTTCAATAATGGTTTTTCCTTTTTTTCCTCTTTTTTTTGGAAGAATTTCCCGCTGGCCAAAACTTCCTATTTGATCGGAAAACTCTTGCGTGCCGTTCTCACCTCACTTTCAATAGCTCCTTGCTCCAGCTGTTATATAATTTATATGCCACATGCCACAAGCCTCATGCCACATGCCGCTTACTGCTTGCCACATGTGGCAAGTGACCAACTAAAGGGCCATGAATGAATATGCATGATAATCAAATGGCCATGTTGCGGTCCACTCGTTCTAGCCCCCCATCTTCCCATTCTTTCCCACATCCTGCGCCTCACGCCCCGCCAAAGGACATTAACGCAGGATATGCACACGGCACGTAGTGTCCTTTTTTTTTTTTGGCACAAAAAACTGAATAAAATAGCACAAAATCAGGCCATTTAGTTGCCTGAAACTGGATATTTTCTCTCCGTTGGCTCTTTTATTCTAAAAAGTATTAAATAATTATTTTAATTTGGGTTTAGTTTAGAGATTAAATTTCACTTTTTAAACTGGAACTAGATACTGGAACTTTGGAACTGGGTTTCAAAAGAGTTTTCTCAACTATATGATACCTGATACTCTTAAATTTCTCTATATTATCTTTTATTTGATTAGAAATCCACTAAGATCTAATAGATTGGACATTTTAAAATGGAACTAGGCAACTTTGCTTTAGAACTAGTTGCAAAAAGAACTGTTCTCAACTCTATATAATACAATAGGTCCTTGAGCCTTGGAACTAGATACCTAAGCTTTGGAACTAGTTTCAAAAAAAGAACTATGATACCCGGTACTTCTTATAATCCTTTTTTAACATGAAACATGAGGCTTAAAATATTTTATAAATTTTTCACAAACATTTAAAATGCAAATCCACAATCCTAGTGCATTAATCCTTGATTTCATAGTTCGTTAGTCGCAGTTAGGACAACAATGACCCGTATGGTAGTTGTCTGTTTGTGACATTTGGATGCGTTTTGCATGCCTTTGACCGGGCCGAGAGAGGTCCTTTCGAATGGCATTCAACTTCCGCATGAGTTGCAACCGAAATTCCCCAAAAACCTCGGCCCACGCGCCTTGACCGCCAGCCTTGACCGATGAGAATCCCAAAAAGAACTCAGGAATGTGCAAACAATTAGCCAAAGGACACAAGTTTCGAACCGAAAACTTTCGCTTTTTGGGGAACTTGGGAACTTGGTCTTTGTGGATGGAACTTTTCGCGAATAAACCGCAAGGGATATGAAAAGTGCAGTTTTTTAAACTAAAACTAACCATTTGATTGATTTTTCTTTGGCTTAAATTGTACATGGAATTTTATTCAAGGCACAGATTATAAATAGATGTGTTTTTAAAAAAAATATTATGACTTTCTTGAAGAACTTATTGAAGAGTTAGGAATTATTTTCATTACAAACTACTCTTTCCTTTGGCACTTTTGGCAAAATACTTATGACTATGGTATTTGGGGACTAGACGAATGCTTGGCAAGGACACTGAGGACACTGAACTCATGGAATAATATGATATCACATTTTGACGATGAATTTCGAATCAAAGTTGGCTGACTATGCGCTCCAATGCCTCGTAACGCTTAAGCATCAACATGAAATAAAGAAAATTAACAAAAATAATCAAAAATAATAAATAATAAAAAATAAATGATAAAAAACTAAAGAATAATAAGAAGCAGCTACTCATACCCGGTACTCATTCATCGAAAAGTTATCGAATTAAACAAGGAGTCCTTTTTGGGAGTACCGAGTACCGGGTATCGATTAGAAACAAATACAAAATAAATAATAAGAAGCAGCTACTCAAACCCGGTACTCAGTTATCGAAATGTTATCGTCAAGTAGTTTTTTTAACTATAGAGTACCGGATATCGATTACTAATACTACTAAGAATAATCAAAAATAATAAATAATACAAAATAAATGATAAAAAACTAAAGAATAATAAGAAGCAACTACTCATACCCGGTACTCATCTATCGAAAAGTTACCGACTTCTACCAGAAGTCCTTTTTGTGAGTATCGAGTACCGGGTATCGATAACAAACACTACACTACGTATTATTTTTATCCTCAAATCCCAGAATGAAAATACAAAAGCCACAGAGCTGGAACTCACAATCTTCTGGCTTGTACTGGCCTCGATCGTCAGCTGAACCTGCTCATAGGGACTCTTGGCCCAGGTCATCACGTCCTTCAGGACCTTCTCGGCCGGCTCTTCCAAGCTCTCCAGCTCGGGGATGGGCAGCGATCGCGAGAACCCGCTCTCCTCCAGCTCCGGCCATATAACTGTCTCGCAGGACGAGGACGAGGAGTACTCCTCCTCCTCGAACTCGTACTCGTACTCGTACTCAGAGCTCGATAACGGCGACAGCGAAAAGGATATCGATTGTGATATCGCCGAGGAGGATAGTGGCGATGTGAGGGTGAAGGAGGATGTGTCCGAGGTCCTTGTGTAGGACGAGGGGGGCGATGATGCCGATGTCGATGGGGACAGAGTTATCGATTGTGGGCTCGACTGAGCGGGCGACTGAAGGGCCTCCATCAGGAGGACATCAGAAGGACTCAGGAGGGTGCTGGCCGTGTAGGGACTGAGATAGGGGGCCGGCCCAACCGCGATCGGAAAGATCTGGGTCGGAGTGACCTGTCGCTGGGACGGATGGTCCTCGACCAACTGAACCACAAAATAGTCCTCGACCGGAGGCTGGAGGAGCGGCGACGGCAGCGGCGTACAGATCCGGAACGTGTCCTTCAGCTCCACCAGCTCGGCGACATATCCCATCGACATGGGGAGTGGCGGCGTCACAATTCCGATGCAAACCGCCTTGTTATTCCACAAGTAATCCATTCTAGAATTCTCTACAAACAAGGATACAAAAATAAAACAAAACAAATAATTAAATAAAATAAATAAAAAAAGGATAATAAAGAAAGGACCAAGGAAACATTCATTTATCACAAATGACTCTGGGAAGGCGCTAAACGCCGCCAACAGATGACAAATTAGGTGTGGAAGGTCCTGACAACCGCACACTATCACACACTCGAAGGCTGTCGCGCAAGGATAATAGAGAGTCCAAGGGTTAGAGTCCTTCAATACCCTAGACTTTAGTTACAAAAATTTATATAAATTATTATGTTAGTATGGAATAGAAAGAGTAAAAATATTCTTAAAAAATATCCTTAATTATCCTTAAGACTAGCAAGTCTCTAAGAAACTGAGAGGCTCAAAGGATACCTCGCAAGGACGAAATGGTCCTGTTAAGGGCAAGGAAAACAAGCCCAAAGGGAAAGTTTTCGGGTCCTGTCTTTGCCATGCATATGTGTAGAGTCCTGCCCCCTCCTCCCTCCCCCTTTGCCAGTTAGATGCTTATCCCCCCGCACCCCCCCTCC
>JAJJHT010014385.1:556865-576013 GCA_021223865.1 Drosophila pandora | reverse complement strand
TAGTTTATATTTAATTATAATAAATATATAAATTTTTTAACATAAAATATAATAAAAGATAAAATATCGTGACTCACGCACTCCCCCACTGTTCTGGCCATTTCCGACCACTTTTAAACGCGTGTCAAGAGCTTTGGGTCGAAATGAAGTCTTGGCCTGCAATTAACGCAACAAGATTCGACCCTGCCACGCCCCCAGCCCACAGCCCACCGCCCACCGTCCATCTTCATCTCCGCCCCCATAAATTCAGTTTCTTGGCCCCGCTGTTGCCTTGATTGTATTTGGTGTAATTTTTAATTAGCTGCTCTGCTTTTTTTCTTCTTTGAAGCTAATTGCCTTTATTTTTTCCATCTTTTTTAAAAAGGTTTTTCAGGATTCAGGATTCAGGAAACAAGGCTAGACCCGTAACACAGTCCTATAGCCAATGAAAAGCGATTTTAATTCAATAATAAATACAATCTCACAGTCCAGGATAGTAATTGGCCAAAAGAGGAAGCTATTCCCCGCCCTAAATGAAAGGGGGCGTGTCAGGGCAGTCAATAATTTAAATATGCATGTCAGTTTGAATTTTTTGGGACAGAGTCCGGTAATTCCCGCTGAAATACAACAGTATTCTCTCTGACAGTTGAGTTTGATTAAATTGGGAAAAATATATAGCCGAAGGGCATACGGAATTGGATTGGAAAATTGCAACAAAAATACATAAAAAGTTAAATACATACATACATAGCCTGTAGTGAGAGGCCTAGAGGCAGTTCATAACTTAATTCGGGTTTTCATGACTTTTATTGTCAAAAAAAAGTGAAAGAAGTTAAAAAACACATGTATCTGATGATCTCTAAAAGCCATACTATAACTTATATTATATAATAATTAATAGCACTTAAAGATGTCTGCTTTTGTGAGAAAAATAAATCTTAAAACATCTGGGAATTAAAGGGAATTGTATAAAAAAAAAATAGAAATAGAAAAGTATCACAGAGGAGAGTCTTTTTATTTTTATAAACAAAGTACTTCCAGCAACTCGATGCCGATATTTACAGAAGTAGAGGCTCTTTAAGGGGAGTTGTATACAAAAGTGTAGAAGTACTTCCATAAAGTCAACTATTTAAGCCAACTATAGCTCCTCTTGAGACTATTTTAATAAAATTTATGGCAAAACTCTAAGTACTTGGCTTATAACCTAGAAACGTGGTCTTCTGGCACGCTTCTGGGAAGAGGCACTTGAGAGGCGTGTGATGTGATGAGAATGGGCGCAATATCTGGAGGCATCAAGTCTACAATTCAAAAATGAGACAAAAAAAAATATAAATAATAATAATAATAAGTGGCGCCTCGAACTCGACGAATCAAAACAAAAACGAGGCGCGTTGTTATGCGAGAGAGGAGCGCCAGAATATGTTGCAACATGACGCTTTCGTTTGCCGCTTTTTCTTTTTCTTTTTTTTTGGGTTTTTGGGGGTTTCTCTCAATGTTTATCCTCCACCACCTCATCCTTATCCCATTCTCAGCAAGCACTCACAAAAAACACACACAACTCCACTCCCAAACACACAAAAATTTCATGTTTATTTGTTATTATTTTTGTTTTTAAATAATATTTCTTGAAGACACGTGTGGAGGGCAGGCACACACACACACCTCCTCCCAAAAATACCACTCGGAAACACTCGAAAAAAAATTAGTTAAAAATTATCGTACCTCTCAGTATTTTTTCGCAAATAAATATCCGGTGTTGTCCGCCGACAACGACGACGAAACAACAGACGTACGTGCTTTCTCCGGCTCGACGACGACGACGTTGGCCTTTCTCCGTAACACAACCGGATGTCACAACGACGACGGGATTAACGGCTCGACGGTCACGTAACGTGACCATTTAACGAAACGATAGAAACCACGCCGGAAGGACATCTTGGCCAAAAATACTGAAAGCTTTCCTCCATCCCTGCCAATCGATTTCACTTTTCAAACTTTACTTCACTAAAATTTCACGAAAATTGTGTTTTTTATAGACTTTTTGAGGTATTTCAGTTTGTTATTTTTATATTTCTTGATTTAAGAGGATTTAAGGGTCTAAGGGAGGCCTTAAGTGGCTGGGTTTTTGTTTTAAGTGCAACGGAAAACTACAATAGCTGCGGGGGAAATTTAAATTTTAAAAAGCTATTTGGTATTTATTTTTTTATTGTGAATATTGATACAAAGGGTTTTAAAGAAATCTGTTATTAGATAAAAAATTGATATAATTCATTAGATTGTGAAGTATTTTAAGAGTTTCTGACAAACTTTACCAGAATTATGCCTTTTAAATATAATTTTAAGGTTTATTGATGATTTTTTTAGTTTTTGAAAAGATTTGGGTAAAAAATGACTATCTAGAGAAGATCTAGGTTCTAACGTTTATAAAATCTTTTAGAAACATGATTTTTACATACTTTCTTTATAAAATTAAGAATTTCTTCCATCTTTATAGCTAAATAGCTAAAAATACTAGCATAATAGTTCAAAAAAGAAGGAAATATCTATAAAATATAACAAAAGCTATCTATATTTCAAAGAAATACTAAGAGAAAAAGTGTTTCTTACAAGAAATGATTATAAAAATATAAATTTTCATTGAAAACACAAAGAAATGTCTAAAACTAGAACCAAAAATACCGTTATAAAAAATACTTCCTGCTGGTATGAAAAATACTGAAAAACCAGCTGATGGGGCTGCCAACTTGCTCTAAATATCAGCTGTTCGCCTCGCCGACAATAACAAACAGTTTGTTTGGAAGAATTATTTAATTTTTTGGTTTTTTTTTGTAAACCTAAATGATCCGGAAGGTGGTGGTGGGCGTGTCGGGGGGCGTGGACAGCGCCGTAACCGCCCACCTGCTGAAGGAGCGCGGATACAGTGTCCTGGGCGTCTTCATGCGCAACTGGGACGAGTTCGACGAGGCGGGACGATGCAGTGGAGAGGCGGACCTCAAGGATGCGGAGTGGGCGTGCCGGCGACTGGGCGTGGAGCTCCGTCAGGTCAACTATGTCCGGGAATACTGGACGGCGGTGTTCAGCCAGTTCCTGGAGGACTACCAGCAGGGCCTCACCCCCAATCCGGACATCCTGTGCAATCGGCACATCAAGTTCGATCTGTTCCACCGGCACTGCCTGGAGAGCCTCAACTATGATGCGGTGGCCACCGGACACTATGCCCGGAATAGTTTGGGCAACTTCCTGGAAAAGGCAACAGGAGGGGAGGGGGAGAAGGAGGCCCGCCTCCTGATACCCGCCGATAAGTTCAAGGATCAAACATTCTTCCTGGCGGGAATCGCCCGGAAGGCTCTGCAGCGCACCATGTTCCCACTGGGGGATCTGCACAAAGCGGAGGTGAAGCAACTGGCCGCCAAGATCGGCCTCCAGCGCCTGGCCAGCAAAAGGGAAAGCACCGGGATCTGTTTCGTCGGCAAGAGGAACTTCAAGGACTTTATCCGAGAGGTACTGCTTCCTACTCGCTGGAGGGAATAGGTTTTTAAAACAGAATCTCTACTCCGCAGTACATATCCTCCAGGGAAGGACACTTTGTGGACGTGGACAGCGGAGCTGTTGTGGGCAACCACGAGGGGATTCATCAGTGGACCGTGGGCCAGAGATGCCGCCTGAGTTCGTTCCTCCAACCCTATTTCGTGGCCCGCAAGGAGGCCTCCAGCAACACCATCTACGTGGCGGCAGGCCACGATCATCCCGCCCTGCTCAGTACTCGGATGCACATCGATCCCCCCAACTGGCTGTGCGGGGAGTCCCAGCGGAGATGCTTCTCGGAGGGCGTCCTGCGGTGTCGCTTTCGCTTCCAGCACACCAAGCCCTTGGTGGACTGTTGTGTGAGGCTGTCGCCCGCCAATCAGTTCCAGGTGGAGCTAGATGCTCCCCTGAGAGCCATCACGCCGGGCCAGTACGCTGTCTTCTACGATGAGAAGGCCTGTCTGGGCTCTGCCCGCATCCTGAGAGCTGAGCCTCTTCAAATGGAGGCAGAGAAGCTGAAAGGATTGGGGAGTTCCTTCAGCTGATGGTGGCTAGTGTTTCTAAATAAATATGTTAAGGATATCCCTTAGTCCTTGTTCTAATCCCTCCCTGATGACAGACTCTCACTCCTTCATGCTAAACACGGCTACTCTTTATTCTAGATTCTAGGTCAGAAAAAAATGGATCATCTCTTAGGCTACTCTTGTGGTCCGGGCGCTGGTTACTGCGTCTTTAAACGGGATTACAGGACATATAAATAGGATCTTCTTAGTTATCGATGGGGGGACAGGGTGCAGGGTGCAGGGGGATTAAAAGTAAATCATTATCGTATTAGGTCTCTCTCGGGGGGGGTCTTACAAGTCTAACTTACAAAAAAAAAACATAAACTATGGGGGCTATGGAGCTGAAACTAGGTGAGCAGGACGGTGAGGGCGTCCAGGAAGCGGGTCAGGTCACTCTGGCGCAACTGCACCACCGCCGGCTCAAAGAAGTCCTGCAGCAGGGAGACGCCGCTCTTCTGGGCCGCCTGCTCGAACGCCTTGCCGAAGAAGTTGCGCGGCGAATCCTCCCTAACCGGAGCGATCCCGACCAGCAGGCACATACCGTTGACGGCGTCCAAAGGGCAGGTGGCGATCAGCGGCAGGTCCGGCGCCTGCCTGGCCCGACTCGTGGCCACGTGCCCGCGCAGCAGGAAACGCGCCAGCAGACCGAGGGCGTACGGGTACGAGAAGAACGCATGCTCCTCCTGCAGGACATAGTAGAAGAAGGAACCAGCCGAGTGGACTTGCCGAGCCTCCAGACTGCTCTGCACCTGCCGGAAGACGGCGGCATGAAGGAGCTTCGCCTGATCGATGCCCGCGGCCAGGAGCTGCTTGTGCTGGCGACTGAGGGCGTCGGAGGCCTCCAGGAAGCAGTCCTCCGGCGTCTTGTGCTTCTTCACCGACTCCATGATGGCCAGCAGGGCGTAGACGTAGTCGGCGGCCGCATATCTGCTCCTGTAGCCGTAGCTCAGGGTAAAGGTGCCATAGACAATGTCCGGTATGTCGTACTTCTCCGCCAGTCGCTCCACCATCGAGTAGAACTCCTTGCGCAGCACCAGATCCATGGCGCCGTACGTCTGGCGGGCGTGCACCAGCGGCAGGCCCATCTCCAGGAGCAGTTCGTGCAGCCGCTTCTCGCCCCGCAGCGTCCACAGCTTCAGCTGGCAACTGGCATACCGGGAGTACCTGAAACAGGAGCATAGAGTGAGTTATAGGATGGAGTATAGATGGCCAGGACTCACCTCATGGACTCCGTGACTGGCCAGTGACGGTAGAGGACCAGATGCAGATCGTTCTCGAAACAGATCTTGGAGGCGCTCATCGTGTTCTGGTCGTTGGTTTTGTTCGTCAGGCGGGAGACGTGCGACTGGATCTGCTCCAGTTCAAGGGTGTAGGCGCCGCTCTCGATCTTCCCCAGGAGCAGTTGCTCGGTGATGCCTACGATGGCCCACCAGAGCAGGTCCATGTTGTCCTTGGAGAGCTTCCAGGCCAGCTCGAAGACGAGCAGGGCGGTGGAGCGGCCATAGTAGCTGAACTGGGTGTACTCGAACATGATCCGGTCGCGCTCCGACTCCCATTGCCGGCGGGCTCGCTGCTTCAGGACGCGCTGCTCGTGCTGCTCCAGGCGACTGAGCTTGTTCTTCCTAGGTGGGCGAGATCCGCCCTCCTCCTGGTCGGACTCTCCCGCCCCACTATCGTTCTGATCGTTCTCCTCCTCATTCTCACCGTCGTCTTCCTCCTCCTGGTCGTCATCCTCCTCCTCGCCGTCCGAGTCGTAGAATATGGTCTCGAAGGCGGGAATGTTCTCCTCCAGACTGGCATCGCCCAGAATGCACACCTGACGGTCGCTGTAGATGTTGCAGACATCGAAGGGTCGATGGGAGTCGCAAATGAAGAAGGTCACATCCTCCGCCGGCTGCAGCAGCTCCACAATGTCCACACACCCACCGCAGTTCACGAGGACCACGTACTTGACATCGCCCTGGTGCTCGCCGTAGGCTCTGCGAAGTCCAGTGACACCCATAATAGGAACCACTGTGTAGAGCATGTGATCGTACTTGAAGAGAGCCTGGAGGATGCGGCTGGCGCAGATGGCATCGATGTCATAGTTGACGATGATCAGGATGCGCTTGCCCACCAGCTGGCGGTAGAAGTCGTTGCGCAGATCCTGGATGAACATGTTGCCTAAAGGATAGAGACTAGCTCCTCCTGGGGGTCTACTGCTCCTCCTGATCTCTACACAGAATCCAAAGCTTTAAGGACAATTACAAACGTCTGGAAGGTGTCTCGGTTGGAAATCCTTTATTGGAAAGGTGGCAGGACTCTAGGTGGTCGGCTGCCGTTGCATTGTTGTGCCTCTGGGCCTGGGTTGTGGGTTTTTTGGCCAAACGCTGCACTCCTCTTGGCCAATTGCAGTTCGCGAATCAAAAACGCGGGAAACAGCTGGCTTCGGCAGTGTGACCAGCAATCGGGCAGGCGGGAAAAGTAGCGTTAGAATTGAAGAGAAAAGAGATAGCAGCTGCCATTCACCTGGAAATCGTTCCAGGTGTTTCTTAAATTCATTTTTTAACAGAAATCTTAACTATTTTTAAGAGAAAAACTAAAAAATAATAACTAAAAACTATCACCGAAGAAGAAGCTAAAAGATTCGAGTGGAGAGCTTTTACTTTCTCTTTTAAATGCAACTTTGGTCACACTGCCAGCCCGCACATGTTTTATTTTTTAAACAAACTCGGAAATTAAATAAAAAAAATATATTTCTATGAATTTCTAACACCCAAAAATGACCAAGGACATCAAGAGGAAGCTACTGGCTCAGCAACAAGTCTTCTCCCGGATGAACTTCCTCTTCCAGGCCGCCCATCTGATGGCCGACAGGGAGCAGCCCAAACTGGCGGCCTATTACGGAAAATTGTGCCGGAATGTGGGCACCAAGGCCGTCATGCACATGTAAGTTGGCTGGACGAATCCCAGGAGCAGTTATCCTTCATCCCACACCTTCCTCCCACCATCCAGGGCTCCGGCCGTGAAGCGCCAGTTGTGCCGTCGCTGCTCCCTGCCCCTGATTCCCGGCCGGAACACAGAGCTCCAGCTGGAGGAGAAGAGTCCGGAAACCAAGCCCAAGAAGAAGCGTAATCGACGGCTGAAGAAGAAGCCCAACAAGGACAAGAAAGAGGAGGCGAAACCTCCACTAGAACCTGCTCCAGAAATCCCCAAGAGAACCGAACGAATCCCCGTCTTCTTGGAGTGCTCGCTCTGCCAAAGCCGACGCACCTTTGTGACCACAGAGAGCCAGAGAGAGTGCTGGCTGGAGCAGCCGGAGGCCGTCGTCTCCGAGTTCTCTTTGCGGGAAGAGAACGGCCAGTGATAAGCTTATCTGGGCAGCGAGGAGATTCTCTCAGACAGCCAGACCCGGCCAGCAGGCAGTTGAACCCGGAATGCTGAGCTGTAGATACCTAATTGGACGGCTGCTCCTTGGCCGGCCGGCGAGTACAGTGGCCCGTTCCCTGGCACCCGGCTACGTGGAGATTCGGGAGGCGAATCACGGTAGCGAGGTCCTCAAATATCCACAGATCTGGTTGAGGGACAACTGCCAGTGCCCCGACTGCTTCCACGCCTCGACCAGGGCCCGGAAAAGTCACTGGGAGCGAGGACCACTCAACATTGAGGTGTCCAAGCTGAACTACGATCCGGAGCAACAGAAACTGGAGGTGACGTGGCAGGACGATCATCAGAGCACCTACGACATGGCCTGGCTGAGGGAAAGGGACTTCGGGGAGGCGGCCAGGAAGCGGTATCTGGACGAAGTCTACAAGCCGCCGCCACAGCTCTGGGGGAAGTCGGACTTTCCGGCGATGCGTCGGGAATTCGACTACCAGGACGTGCTCGAGAAGGACAAAGTGCTGAGGTCCTGGCTGGAGGCATTGGCCGTCCAGGGATTCGCCATTCTGAAGGAGGCGCCGGACGATGTCAATGTGGCGCGGAAGCTGGCCGAGAGGATCGGTTACATCAAGCGGACCACCTACGGGTAATTGGTTATTTAATTCTTTTTGAGTCATTTGGCTCGTGGGCGGGTTACGAGAGATCTCAGCCAGGCCTCTGGGGCTTCTAATCTTGAAGACATAACTACTTGCTCGAGTGGCAACACTTTGTGGTCACTATCTGAGAATCAAGTTGGCATTATCGCAGTCGGAGGGGCGATCGATTGTTTGTCACTTGGCAGGCAGGCAGGTGTTCCGGGGCTACAGATTCTACAGATAAAAGATATAGAACGATAATATAGATTTATTACTGGACTCTATCTATATCTATCCCCGCAGCGATGTGTTCGAGGTCAAGTCCAAGCCCAATGCCGGCAACTACGCCTACCTGATGACGCCCCTGCCCCTCCACACGGACATGCCCTACTACGAGTACAAGGCCGGCATCAACATCCTCCACACCCTCGTCCAGTCAGAGTCCTTGGGGGGTGCCAACACCCTAACCGATGGCTTCAATGTGGCTGCTGCCCTCCAGCGTCATCATCCGCAGGACTTTGAGGTCCTCCGATCGGTGCCTGTCAACTGGTTCGACATTGGACACGACGGGGATGCGGATAAGCCGTTCCATAGCCTGTGGCGGGCGCCGGTCATCTGCCTGGACGTGGACGGGCAGTTCGCCAGGATCAACCAGAACACCACCAAGCGGGACAGTCGGTTTACGGTACCGCTGGATCGGGCCATGGCCTGGTACGAGGCCTACAACAAGTTCCTCTCCTTGGCCCAGTCCGAGGCCGTGGAGTTCAAGACCCAGGCGGGTGATGTGTTCGTCTTTAACAACCTCCGGATGCTGCACGGCCGGACGGCCTACGAGGATGCTCCGGGCAACAAGCGCCATCTGGTGGGGGCCTACGTCGACTGGGATATCATCTATTCGAGGCTGCGAACTCTCAAGTTTCCAAATGCCAGAGATTGAGACTATGGACTAGGTTTTAGACTTAAATAGGAGCAGGATAGCAAGTATCTATGCATCCTTTAACTTTCAGGACTTTCAAATAAAAGATAATAGAACTTATTTTAAAAAATAAACCCTCTTATACTATCTATCTTATACTTACTGTCTTTTATGGACCATAACCCTAGAACCATTAAACTTTTATCTCTAAACTTGAAGGATTCTTCAATATTATCTTCCAATTCTTCGAAAAACCTCTCCATATAGACTTTAGGGATATATCTCCCTATAATATCTCTATAAGATTAAAGATATAATAGAATAACCCCCTCTCTTAACCCCTAAAACCCCCCAAATTAAAACAAATTTACGATTTTCCTCTTCACTCTCCATGTATTTGTACAGTAGTTGGTGTATACTTTTGATTTTAAACAATTTTGAGGTTAGTTTATTTGTGTTTTCGAGAGTTATCACTGAGGATTTGGTTCTTGTTTTCGGTTTATGCCATATTTAGTGTGACCCACGGCTTGTGACGGTGTCTTCGGTGTGACCGTGTCTCTATTTGAGTGTAACTCGCTGCAGGTCAAGCTTAAAAGTGAAGCTTCGATTAGAAGAGACTCTTTTTGAGGACTAGCGAGTGACTTACCGGATGAAGATTTCGCATTCTGTGTTCGGTCATGTCTCTTCTTCTCTATTATTTTTTATTATGGTGGGGTCTTTGTATTATTTTTTGACGTTTTAAGTGGCTGCTTATTATTTGGGAGCTCTTGTGTGAGCCTTCGCCGGAACCCCGAGGCCAAAAGTAGGAAACTGTAATGAAAAAAGGGGGAATTTATTATTATTTATTAATATATATTTTGATTATTATTATTTAATTTTTTAAATATTTTTTTTACCATGATTTTGGGCGACTACACCGAACGAATGTATGAACGAATTTCGACCAATTTGGTCTGAATACGACGACTGCTGTTAGAACACTGACTAACTGATGTGAGGAATTTTAACTGGAAGGTTTACCTTTCAAACCAAGGCCTACTAGGATCCCCTAAAGGTTTCCAAAGCCCACTGGGATGGGAGTTAGATGAGGGACTCGAGAAAATTCAAATTTAAGCGCCCTTTTCGGAAGAAGGCTATACATTTTTCAATTTTCGGGATTTATGGAGTGCTTAGTAGTAAAATTAGGGCGTCTAGGTGGTTGGAGATGTATATAGATTATTATAAATGATGTAAAAATCGATATAGATAGACACAGATACCATATATCTATTAAATACATCATAAAAACTGAATTAGTTGTGATATGTTCCAAAATAGATGATTATTTTCTATAACTACGAAGTCCAACGCAGTAAGACTAAGGGATTTGGATCCTTAGAGATTTAAATACCATATATCTCCTAAATATATCTCTCAATTCGTCATAAAAGTTATATATTCATGATATATTACTAACTATATTGCTATTTTTCTATGATATGGCTAGTTTTCTCAAAAACTATTAAATTAGAATTAGACTTAAAAATTCCGATGATTGAAGGTATAAATGTTATTAAAATCGATGGATATATACTATATCTTTCAAAAATCACATAAAAACTGAAATAATTATGATATATTCAGAAATATATGGCTTTTTTTGTATAACTATCATATACTTAGCTATAAGATTAAGAAGTTTAGATCTTTGGAGTTGTAAATAGATATAGAAGACTGGAGATATCTACTATATCTCTTAAAAACCTCATAAAATCTGAAAAATCTATCATAAAACCAAAGTAAGCTTCTATTTTTGTGCCAAAAAGTGCAGTATAGTTTTGATAAAAGTATTATAATTGCCAACTGCTCTCACATCTCATATTATATCTATATAGTATCCGATCTATATAGTATTTGATCGATATAGTAGCTATATCCTAAAAATATAGCTTGAAACAAGCCAGACTGGTATCACTGAAGCCCTACGCTGCAACGCGAATGGTTAGAAACTGGCTCGTGGAAGAGGAAGCAATCGCACGGTCTGGTCACTCTGCCACGAAGGCATACTTCGCATACAAAATAGAATCCAGGAACTGAGAAATTCAACGTAAAATGACGAGTGCCAGGACAACCAAGAGCTAGTCCTGCGTCGGAGACAGTGAATGAGGCCCCGACACAGCGCCAGAGTGAGATAGACCGACACAGTGAGGGAGATAGACCGAGCTAGAGCGGTCGAGAGAGAGGGGAGCCATCGCATCTGGATTGAATCCCCGGGACATCCTGGTCCTGTCCCCCATAATACCACCACTACCACCATGATGCCCTACAATGTACGAAATGCCGGAGGTGGCTCTGTCGGCGGTATCCTCCGGAAAACGGGCACATCCTTGGTGTCCACCTCGATCGGCCATGGAGGCGGCATCAACTGCAATAGTAATGGAAGCGGAACTGTAGCAACAACTGGCACCGGATCTGGAGCATCCTATAGCCACGAGAACAACCGACAACCGCCGCTGGAGCTGCTAGTCTTCGGATATGCCTGCAAGATCTTCCGGGATGATGAGAAGGCGCGCGAAATGGACCACGGCCGGCAGCTGATCCCCTGGATGGGCGATGTAAATCTCAAGATAGACAGGTTAATAATTGGGGCTGGCCCGAGCATTAATTATACGATAATCAGTACGCCACAAGAACCACCACCAATCACCACATCCATGTCCACCACCCGACCACCACCGCCACTTCCACCTCCACACCCATCCATGTCCACACAGAACACACACAAACATGAAACTCATCCAACTAGTGTGTCCTGGTTAGGATCCTCCAATACAAGAACACACAGAAGCACACCCGAACTGGATGTAGGGCTATAAGAGTGGAGGTGTTTCCCTAGAACTACTATCCTAAGAGATTTCTCGCCGAGATTAGAGGCTTTTCTTTGAAGAAATCTTCTCTATAAGAAGTCTTCTCTAAATTCCCATTAATTTTCTTAATTTTTAAAGAGAGTTTTGGGATTTTTGAGAACTTGTAGATCTCTATTCCCAAGAAATACTTGTACTTCTTGGATTTGAGTCTCATCCAGAGACTAAAGAATTCTTCCCTGATTGTATTTAAACAGAAGATTCTACAATAATCTCTAAAATACGTCTTACATATGTGTTGTACTTAAAAAACTGATTCAAAATCATTTAAAATGATTGAATTACATAATTCTGAGACTAATTCTAAAAGATTGTTTCTAAAAAAAAGACGTTTTTGAAGCCAAATTGTATGACTTTGGCGGACAAACGGACAAGCGGACACGCGGCCACACGGACATTGAACTGTTTTTGTAAATAAGATTTAAAAATACTGAAACTATACTGAAAAGTTTTGAAAAAATGTTTGAAAAACGTTTTTGAAATTCTAAAAAAAGTGTTTTTTTGAATTTTTCGACTTTAAATAATATTTTAAGCCGAAGATACATAAAAACACACACATAGACACACTACACACTCAACACACACCACACACACACACTCCACACACACACCACACCATTGTAATAACAGCTCTTTTCAGTGCTTCTCAAACTGTAATCTCTATCCATAAACAATTTGAAACTGTAATTCTTTGACCATTTTAAATGTAAACCGATTAACTTTTTAGCCACCGGAGCGGTATGTATGAACGATCTCTAGCCTTAAACCTAATCTAATCTGAACAGTATGCATTATAATGATAATATAATCTATGATATATCGACTTAATTATAATTATATGCGAGCGAGTGTGTGAAGCAAATGTATATCTTTTTTTTTTTTATCTTTAGTCTTTATTTTTGTATTTTTTTTGCTCATAAAAAGAGAGAGAGAGTGGAGAGAGAGAGCTTGTCCTGGATATTCCAGGATATTGGAAGCTCGGACATTTGCTTCACGCCCCCACCCGCTCCGCTCGCAAGGCGCGCCGCCCGCCCCTCTTCTTGCCAATCGACTGATAATGCCTTTCTCTGCTCTCTGTTTATATTTCTCTGCTTGCTCTCTTTCGGCTCTCACACAATCCACACCGCGACTCTCAATCTCCCCCTCCAACACCGCCCACCGCCTACCGCCCATGGCCACCCACACAACAACAACCGTTACTCCGTATTCCAAAAAAATACGAATTTTTTTTGGGGAAAAAAAACAAAAAAAAACTTGGAAACAAACTATCAGGTATGATGTCCGGGGCGCCCTATGCGAACTGACGCCACACGAGGCGCCACCGGGGGGCTATGGCAACCGCCTGGAGTACCTCAGCGCCGAGGAGCAGCGGGCCGAGCAGCTGTGCGAGGAGGAGCGCTATCTCTTTCTCTACAACAACGAGGAGGAGCTGCGTCTGCAGCAAGGTGAGTGTCTCACACACTTCCAAGGGGGGTAAGGGGGTCAGGTTTGGAACTTCCCACAGATTCCCAGCTTTATTTCCAGAAACTGGAACTAATCCAGTGCCAGAGGACCTCCCTCTCTTGCTCTCTAGCCGTCTCTCTCCGTTCCAACTACTGACATCTCCCTCTCTCCCTCTAGCCCTATTGTTCCCCCACCAGATCACTAACCCCATTTCTGTATTCTGCTTCTTCTTTTGGTCCCGATCCAGAGGAGGACCTGAAACGGCTGCAGCAGGAGACCTCCGGCGGCAGTTACAGCCAGGTGGGCTTCCAGTACGATGGCCAGGCTGGAGCAACGGGATCAGCTGGGTCCTCCACCACGCCGGCCCAGCTCTCGCCCGATTCGGAGGAGAGCGAACAGCCCTTTGTCCTGCCACGCACCCTGATGATGGTGCCTCCACTGGGCATGCAGTTGGTAAGAACAGAACAGATCCTTGATCCCCCAAGGACCATGTAATAGAATCCATGTCCTTGCAGCCGGAGACGATGAAACAGCATGCGATTATTGAGAAAACGGCGAGATTCATCGCCACCCAGGGCGCCCAAATGGAGATCCTCATCAAGGCCAAGCAGGCCAACAATCCCCAGTTCGACTTCCTCACCCAGGGCGGCTACCTGCAGCCCTACTACCGCCACCTCCTGGCTGCCATTAAGGCGGCCAAGTTCGCTCCCGCCTTGGAGGCTCCCGGAGATCAGAAGCCAGATGGTCAGGATCCAGACCAGGCGACAGTGGATGGCGGCGGACAGGGCGAGGAAAATGCCAACCGGAAGGCTGCCCAAGTGGTCATCACGGTGCCCACCATCAAGTACAAGCCCTCGGCCAACTGCGCCTACACCCAGCTGATCAGCAAGATCAAGGGTGTGCCCCTGCAGGCTGTACTCCTCGAGGATGAGGGCAGCAATGCCGGCAACTCACAGCACTCCGGAGGCACTGCCTCGCCGACGCCCAGCTGCCGGTCCGAGGGTCATAGTCAGGGCGGCGGGGAGTTCACCCCCGTTTTGCTGCAATACAACGGGAGTACCTTCGCCCACGAGGAGGAGACGGTGCAGGAGCAGCCGGAGGCGAGTGAGGCGCCGCCCCAGGTGGAGCTCCTGAAGAACACCAGTGCTCTGGCCCTGGCCCAGAACTACAGCTCCGAAAGCGACGAGGAGGAGGAGGTGCCGGAGCCGAAACAGGAGGAGAAGGTAAGGAAGCCTCAGGACTTCTTATGTCCTGGACTTACCACTCTATCCATGACATGTCGTAGAAACCCGAGGTCATACTCAACTTCCCCGTGCCGGAGGAGAATCTGCGACATATCATCGACAAGACAGCCACGTACGTGATCAAGAATGGTCGCCAGTTCGAGGAGACGCTGCGGACGAAGAGCGTGGAGCGGTTCAGCTTCCTGCTGCCGGAGAACGAGTTCTACGCCTACTACCTCTACAAGGTCACCGGTGACGTGGACGCCGCCTCCAAGGAACAGAAGACCCGCAAAGCGGCCGCCGTGGCAGCTGCTCTAATGTCCAAGAAGGGTCTGAAGTTTGGAGGAGCAGCTGCAGCAGCAGCAGCAGCGGCAGGGAGTGCTCTGGACAAGGGTGAGTCCTAGAGGTTCTCCCATTTGGATGATCCATAACAGAATCCCGATCCATTCCAGCTCCTGTTAGCTTCTCTATACGGGCCCGAGACGAACATACTCCGCTGCAACCGACTCTGCCCCAGGAGGCCAGCGACGAGGAGGCCAGTTCGGTGGCAGGATCAGAGCAGGTTCGTCCCGGCATGCCCGACAGCGTCCAGCGGGCCATCAAGCAGGTGGAGTCTCAGCTCCTGGCCAGAACATCTAACCAAAAAGCAGGCACCTCCTCCGCCTCCTCCTCCACCTCCACCTCCTCCTCTTCCAGCGAACAGCGGCAGGGTAGGTGTCTCTCCTCTAATCCTGGTCAGTAAACTAATAGATCCTCCCTTAGCCGAGGACCGCGTGAAGGACAAGCTGGCCCAGATAGCCCGGGACAAGCTGAACGGCATGATCTCCCGGGAGAAGCAGCTCCAGCTGGAGAGGAAGCGAAAGGCCCTGGCATTCCTCAACCAAATCAAAGGTGGGTTATCTTCTCTATCTCTTGGTTATTCTTCCTAATCCTATTGATCCTCTTCCAGGTGAAGGAGCTACTGCGCCGGCCTCGTTGCCGGGAAGTGCTCCCAACCCGCCAGAAGCTGCCGCGGGCGTTTCTCGCACGGACAGTGACAACGAATCCAATGATTCCGTGCGCTCCATACCCATCACCTACTTCGGACCGGATGACGACGACGAGGGTGAGCCCCAGCCGGAGGAGAAGCCTCGAGAAGTGGCCAAAGAGGACAAGGACAAAGAGAAGGAGAAGGAGAAGGAGCTGGAGCAGGAGGAGGAGGAGGAGGAGGACGAGGATGACGGCGATCTGGAAAAGTACAATCTGCTGAACGACGACAGCACCAACACCTTCACCAGCAAGCCCGTGCCGGCGATAGCCACTCCACCGCTTCCACCGCCGGCGGCGACGTCGGTCCTCCTCTCCGACGACGACGACGTCCAGGTGGTGGCCACCTCCACCAAGTCCTCCTCCTCGCGTTCACACAAGACCCACCGGCGCAGTCGGAGCCGGAGTCGCACGAGAAGCAGTTCTGGAAGCGTCTCCAGCCGAGCCTCCTCCCATCGACGCCGGCACCGGCGCAAGGAATCGAAGGATGCATCGCTGGCATCCGTATCCGCATCCGCATCGGCATCGGCTAGGAAAGCATCACAGTCCTCCCACCGGAAGAGCCCGAAGAAGCGACGACGCAGCCGGAGCAAGTCGCGAAGCAGTCGGAGCAGCCGGCGCAGTCGCTCCCGAAGCATATCCAAGAGCAGTCGCCGGAGCAGGTCCAGCAGCAAGTCCCGGAGCCGGCGGACGCCCAGCAAGAAGAGTCACAAGCGGCACAAGCGACGCCGGCGCAGCAGCTCCGCCTGATCGGGATGATCCTGGCCAGCATCACGTCTCCCCCCATCATCCTCGGCCATCATTGCGTTTTGAAAATTTTTCGTATTTGTCCATAGACCGTATCCAATAAAGCAGCGAGCATATTTTTGTAAACAAGCCAGGTGGTTACCCGGAGGGGCGGGCGGGTCTGTTGTTGTTTTTATTTTTAAACACCTGATGGGTGGATCCCCTTGAACGGTATCTTGAATAGTTGGGGGGGTTCTGGGGGTAATGCGACTTGGGGATACCCTGCTTTCTTTGGAGATTTTAGGGGAGATTTTATTTAATTTTTGGGTGGGAAGTCTTAGTCGTTTTTGAGATTAAAAATAAATAGTTTTTTATTTAAGAAATTAAAAAACCTTTTTTTTAAGAATCTTATCGTTCAAAAACATTGTGTCAGTATTTCACATTCTTGATTCTAAAATAAGTGATTTTTATTTTATTTTATAAAAAGCATAAATAAATATGCTTTAAAAGAGTTTTTTAAAATTAAAAATATAAAAATTAAACCTAGAATTTAAATATAAATTCTAAAAACCAGACTTAAAGGAAGCTGCTATTGTAATATCCCCAAAAATAGTAAGCTATTTCTAAACCTTTTTTTTATAAAAAAAGACTACAATTTAAAACCAATTAAAGAGCCCATCATACCCTGACTACTCTGCAATTAGTGGGTATAAAAAGCCGTTGCTGTGAGCTCATCGGATCAGTTTGATTTCCACTCATCAGACTAGAAGATGACACTCCTCCGGATCTCGCTGCTGCTGCTCAGTTGCTGCTGCTTGCTGCTCAAGGTCTCCGCTCAGATACCCATTAGTGAGTGAATTAGGTCCACCCTAATGTCCTAGGAAGTACCGCTAACTCACTCACTTTCTCTCTCCCAGCGCCCAGAGAGTGTTCGGCGAATGAGAAGTTTCTGCCGTGCGGCCCCAGCTGCCAAACGGAGTGTGCTACCCTGGGGGAGCCATGTCTGATTCGGCATATCCGCTGTCCCGACGGCTGCTACTGTGTGGATGGTTATGCCCGGGATGCGAGCGGCAGGTGTATACCCATTAATAAATGCAAAAAAAGGGGCAGACCCTATTGACTCAGCTGAAGTTTTTAAATCTGAAAAGTAAAAACAATAAACATGAATTAAGATTAACGCGGAATTGATAAAATTGTTTTCAGCTAATTGGGGCTAATTAAAAAACAAATAATTATTCATCAAGAAAAACAATCAAATCTGGTTTTGGAATTAATTCCAGGGTAGCTTGAGCTTAGCTAAGTGGAGCAAGCGAGGGGAGGCTGGGGGTGGCGAGAGCATGGAAGATCAAGAGATGGCCATGATCCGAGCTTAGCTTAGCTTAGTGGAGTAAGCGAGAGGAGGATGGGGCTGGTGCGTAGCGAGAGCATAGAAGGAGCTTGGAGAGGAGGAGATGGCCAAGATTCAAATTTCCTTATCTCACTCCCACCTGAGCCTAGCTTAGGGAGCTTAGTGGAGCGAGCGAGGGGGCTGGTGCGTAGCGAGAGCATGGAAGGAGCATGGAGAGCAAGAGGTGACCAAGATCCACATTTCCTTATCTCACTCCCACTTAAGCTTAGCTTAGAGAGCTTAGTAGTGGGAGCGAGGGGGCTGATGCGTAGTAAGAGCATGGAAGGAGCAGGGAGAGCAAGAGGTGACCAAGATCCACATTTCCTTATCTCACTCCCACTTAAGCTTAGCTTAGAGAGCTTAGTAGTGGGAGCGAGGGGGCTGATGCGTAGTGAGAGCATGGAAGGAGCAGGGAGAGCAAGAGATGGCCAAGATCCATATTTCCTTGTCTCACTCCCACCTGAGCTTAGCTTAGAGAGCTTAGTAGTGGGAGCGAGGGGGCTGATGCGTTGTGAGAGCATGGAAGGAGCATGGAGAGCAAGATCCAAATTTCCTTATCGCTCATTGCCCTCTGAGCACAGCGCCGAGCTTGACCTCTTCTGAACTTTTTTCGAGGCAATCGGTTAGTGAACTTTGCGCATTTTAATAGTTAATTTTAATAAGATTAAAAGTGATAGTGATAGTGAATAATAAAAATAATTAACAAGGTAATAAAGACAGCAAGTGGTGAGAAAAGGGAAAGAACAAAGAAAGTGAAAGAAAAAAGTGAACACGTGGAGTTGTGAAATAGGAAAGAAGAAGAGCAATTTTTTCTAATCTCCCGTTATGTCTTGGAATTTTCGGCAACTGCGTCATAAAACTATTAAGTATTTAATAAATATTTAATGTCTAAACAAGTGGGTTAATTAATTAGCTAAAAACTGTTAAATATAATAGTTAAATCATAAGCTAAGATCAGCAATTCCCCCTTGAAGTTCCTAAGAAATAGGGGAGAAGAGAAAAGTGCAAGTGGAATGTGGAATTTGGAAAGTGGAAGAAGAAGAGCATGTCTCTGATTCTTATCTCTAGTTCTGATCTCCGCTTTCAGAAATTGCGTCTTAATTTTGTGCAATTGCGGCGGCTTAAGAATCTCAATTAAATTGCTTTATTTTATGAGAAAAACCTTTTAAAATAATAACGAGATAATTAAATTGCAATAAAGAAAGTGAATCACAAAAGATAATCGATTAAGTGAAGTGCATAAAGAGGTTAAGATTGCCTTTTCTTTTCATTTTTTTTTCGAGTGGAATAAGGAAGAGGAAGAGAATATGAAGTGGAAAGTGGAAAGGTGCTTAGGGAGTGGACCTTATTTAACGAAGAAGAGTGGGAGCTTAAAATGCTTAAGGGTATTAAAATGAATAATTATTTAATTTATATATTTTTATTTTACTTTTGTTTTTAATTATTAGTTTGATATCAATAA
>JAJJHT010014385.1:529871-549229 GCA_021223865.1 Drosophila pandora | reverse complement strand
GAGCCTCCACTCTGTTATCCTTGCCAGAGAGCCAGGATGAAGAACAAAAAGGACGAAAAGGACGAAAAGCCAATCAATAAACTTAACCCTCGTTGGCCAGTTAGGACTTTCGGCCAACACGTCATAAATGTTGCAAACTTAATTAGGACTCTGCAGGACTCTAGATCCTGCCACACCACTACTACTCTCCACTTGCCACTTGCCACTCCTCCTTCTCTCCACTTGCCACTCCATTATTGATGTGAAGAATGCGGAAAATGAATGCGTTTCCGGTACTTTTCGCGACTTGGCAGCTAAATTGCAACGCCCATGAATCATTTCCCCCCTCCCCCCACCCCCCACCGACTTGGACTTGCAGTTGGTGCCACAGACTAACTTTTGTACGTGCCACGCGAGGCAGGACTCGGTTAGGGAGCAGGGGCATGTCCTTTCTGGCCAATAATGGCATTTCATTGGCCAGGACTCTTTCTTTCTTTTTTTAATCAAAAGAAAATAAACAACTCACCTAGAGTTTAAAAAAATTAAGCATTTTTCTTAATTCTTTTAGTCCTTGCCCCTTGGAATTTGTGGCAAGTGTGGCACTGCCACTGCCACTGCCACTGCACTTTGTCAAATTTAATTAAATATTTCAATTTCAAGCCCCGAAAAGCTGCCACAACTATCTCTAATTGTGCACGCATATTGCAGCGACACGGGGGAGTGCCACCTGAGGCAGAGTCTGCGGCAGCTCCTCGGTGCCTGCCCCACGCTCCAATGCTCCAACGCTCATTTGCAAATGTTTGTCTAAAGGGGGTGAAAAGGGGGAAGGGGGGTGGTGTGAAAAGCGCGACGAAACGAAAGGAGCGACCTCCCAGGGGTGGCGCCACCAAAGGGGGTTGCCAGGGAGAGGGAGGCAGGGAGGACCACCCTTGGGGAAATCGCAGCAAGTGTAGCAGCCAACAGTCGCATTGCAACTTCTCTTCTCTTTTTTTTCATCGGTGGCAGATTGAAAGTCAGGGGTGGCACCTTAAAAGGGGGCATGCCACCCGCCTACTCTCCTACGGAGCTAATGGAAGCGGAGACTAATCCCCCACTAGTTTAAATAAATAAAAAACAGAAATCAATTTAGAGCAAGTCATTAGCCATTCAGGATCATCGGGGAAATAAATTACTCCAAGAATTATTCTTATTTTTTATGATTTAAATTAATTAATTGTTTAAGGGATTTAAATAGTGGATTTCTTAGGCTTCTCTCCTTAAATATTATTTCTTCTTTGGAGATTCGAGAGTCTCTACCCCAAGAAGCTGGATCACTCTCTAGTTTTAGTTCTCTCCCTCTGGCCCTCCCGAGTGCTTTTCCAACGCTGCTCCTCAAGCTCTGCTCCTCTCGCACTGCTCCTCTCCTTCATTTTCCTTTGCGGCTCTCCCCTTGAAAAAATACAATGTGCGGATCTCGGCCACCCTTTGGGAGAGTCTCCACCCCAAATAGCTGGATCACTCTCTATTTTTGGTTCTCTCCCGCTGTCCCCATCGAGTGCTTCTCTAGAACTGCTCCTCTCGCAAAGCTTCTCACGCGCTGCTCCTTTCTTTCTTTTTCCATTTTCCAGGGGCCCTTCCATTTCCAAAAAAAGTCAAAGTGCGGATCGCCGCCGGGACTGGCTACGCCAGTCATAATTTAGACTTTCATCGAAGCAGTTCAACTCGGAAGAAACCCCGGGANTGTAAAAAAATATAAGGATCGCTTGAAATATAACTAGAGAGGTAAAATATTTAATAAAACACAAAAATTTAAAATTTTTTTTCAATTATAATTTAAATTTTTTTTTATAATTAACAAAGAAAATAACCATATTTTTTTACTATTTGTCTCTTTTAGTTCCAATTACGCCGCTAAAAATGGACGGAGGATAAGGAATAAAGAATATTCCATGGATTTCAAAATCGTTAATTTCATTAAACGGAAATTGGATTGGAAAGCATCAAACTGTATGGATATTTATATGTGAGTACTTTCAGTTATTTAAACAATTTTATTTTAAAAAAACTATAACAAGAATCGTTGAAAATATTAAAAGAAACGTAAAAAATATAATATTTAAATGGATCAGTTTTTTAAAAATTAATACAGAAATTAGTAGAAAACAAAAATTTAATGAAAGAGAAACGATCATGAAAAATAATAGGATAATATTAAAAAATCAAATCAATAGTTAAATTAAGCAATCCCATGTTAAAATACGGGCCACCCTTTTGGAGGAAGTCCACCTTAATTAGTTGCGAGCAATATTCCTCTCCATCCCCTTCGCTACTCCACTCGCACTGCTCCTCTCCTCCATTTTCTTTTGGGGCTCTCCATTTTCAAAAATGCCAATGAGCGGATCACGGCCACCATTTTGGAGATTCTCCACCTCAAATGGAACACTCAAAGCTGGAGCCCTCTAACGTCGGTTCTCTCCCGCGAGTCGAGAGCTTTCCCAGCGCTGCTCCTCTCGCGCAGCTTCCCTCTTTTATTTTCTTTTGCGGTCCTTCCAGTTCCAAAAAAGTCAATGTGCGGATCGCCGCCGGGACTGGCTACGCCAGTCATAATTTAGACTTTCATCGAAGCAGTTCAACTCGGAAGAAACCCGGGGACCTTTTGAAATTTAATTTTTAAATATTCCCATGATCAATTAAAATGTAAAAAAATATAAGGATCGCTTGAAATATAACTAGAGAGGTAAAATATTTAATAAAACACAAAAATTTAAAATTTTTTTTCAATTATAATTTAAATTTTTTTTTATAATTAACAAAGAAAATAACAATATTTTTTTACTATTTGTCTCTTTTAGTTCCAATTACGCCGCTAAAAATGGACGGAGGATAAGGAATAAGGAATATTCCATGGATTTCAACTTCTTTAATTTCATTAAACGGAAATTGGATTGGAAAACATCAAACTGTATGAATATTCATATGTGAGTACTTTCAGTTATTTAAAAAATTTTACGTAAAAAAAAACTATAACAAGATTCGTTGAAAATATTAAAAGAAACGTAAAAAATATAATATTTAAATGGGTCAGTTTTTTTTTAAATTTAATGATAGAAAAGTTCATGAAAAATAATAATAGGATAATATTAAAAAAAGAAATCAATAATTAACTTTTAATAGCTTTTTATAAATTTAATCTTTGAAATCAAGTTTAATTCAAGTAATCCAATTAAATTAAGCAATCCCATTTTAAAATACGGGCCACCCTTTTGGAGGAAGTCCACCTTAATTAGTTCCTTTCCTTCTTCTTCGCTACTCCTCTCGCACTACTCCTCTCCTCCATTTTCTTTTGGGGCTCTCCATTTGCAAAATTGTCAATGTCCGGATCACGGCCACCATTTTGGAGATTCTCCACCTCAAATGGAACACTCAGAGATGGAGCACTCTCTAACGTTGGTTCTCTCCCGCGAGTCAAAAGCTTTCCCAGCTGCTCCTCTCGCGCTGCTCCCCTCTTTCATTTTCTTTTGCGACCCTTCCAGTTCCAAAAAAGTCAAAGTGCGGATCGCCGCCGGGACTGGCTTCGCCAGTCATAATTTAGACTTTCATTGAAACAGTTCAACTCGGAAGAATCCCCGGGACTTTTCGAAATTAAATTATTTAATTTTGACATGATCATTTAAAATGTAATGAAATATGAGGATTGCTTAAAATACACAAAAGAGGTAAAATATTTAATGAAAGACTATTTAAATTTTTTTTTCAATTATAATTTACAATTTTTTTTTATTTAAGATTAAAAATTACCATATATTTTTTTACTATTTGTCTTTTTTAGTCCCAATTACGCCGCTGAAAATGGATGGAGGATAAGGAATAAGGAATATTCCATGGATTTCAAAATGGTTAATTTCATTAAACGGATATTGGATTGGAAAACACCATCTGTATGGATATTCATATGTGAGTACTTTCAGTTATTTAAAAAATTTTACTTAAAAAAAAACTATAACAAGATTCGTTGAAAATATTAAAAGAAACGTAAAAAATATAATATTTAAATGGATCAGTTTTTTAAATTAATACAGAAATTAGTAAAAAACAAAAATTTAATGAAAGAGAAAAGATCATGAAAAATAATAATAGCATAGTATTAAAAAAGCAAATCAATAATTAACTTTTAATAGCTTTTTATTAATTTAATCTTTTGAATCAAGTTTAAATCAAGTAATAGAGTAATCCAATTAAATTAATTAATCCAATTTTAAAAAACGGTCCACCCTTTTTAAGTAAGTCCACCTTAACTAGTTGGGAGCAATATTCCTCTCCATCCCCTTCGCTACTCCTCTCGCACTGCTCCTCTCCTCCATTTTCTTTTGGGGCTCTCCATTTTCAAAAATGTCACTGAGCGGATCGCGGCCACCATTTTGGAGATTCTCCACCTCAAATGGAACACTCAAAGCTGGAGCCCTCTAACGTCGGTTCTCTCCCGCAAGTCGAGAGCTTTCCCAGCGCTGCTCCTCTCGCGCAGCTTCCCTCTTTCATTTTCTTTTGCGGTCCTTCCAGTTCCAATAAAGTCAATGTGCGGATCGCCGCCGGGACTGGCTACGCCAGTCATAATTTAGACTTTCAATGAAACAGTTCAACTCGGAAGAAACCGCGGGGCTTTTCGAAATTAAATTTTTTAATTTTGACATGATCATTTAAAATGTAATGAAATATGAGGATTGCTTAAAATATTACAGGAGGAGTTAAATATTTAATATACAAATTTTTAAAGTTTTTTTTTTCAATTATAATTCTTGTTTATTTTTATAATTTAACAACATAAATTAGCATATTATTTTCTCACAATTTTCTCTTCAAAGAATTTTAAGCATAAATATTTCCAAGTCTCACATTTTGCTTGCCTACTTTTAAGGGCCCCTGGAAATTAAATAGCATTAAAGAATGTATTTTTGTTTGCATAAAATATTTTTATTAAATATTTAATAATTATAATTGAAATATTTTTTTAATTCCGAAAATGGGCCACCCTTTTGGAGATTGTCGACCCCAAAAAGCTGGAGCACTCTCCAGTGTTGGTTCTCTCCCGCTGCCCCTATCGAGTGCTTTTCTCAAGCTCTGATCCGCTCTCGCTGCTCCTCTCGCACTGTTCCTCTCCTTCATTTTCCTTTGCAGCTCTCCATTTGCAAAAATACAATGTGCGGATCATGGCCACCCTTTCGGAGAGTCTCCACCCCAAAAAGCTGGATCACTCTCTAGTTTTGGTTCTCTCCCGCTGCCCCCATCGAGTGCTCCTCTCGCACAGCTCCTCTCGCGCTGCTCCTCTCTTTCTTTTTCCATTTTCCAGGGGCCCTTCCATTTCCAAAAAAGTCAAAGTGCGGATCGCCGCCGGGACTGGCTTCGCCAGTCATAATTTAGACTTTCATTGAAACAGTTCAACTCGGAAGAAACCCCGGGACCTTTTGAAATTAAATTTTTAAATATTCCCATGATGAATTAAAATGAAAAAAAAATAGATATATCCTTTCAATTTGTATATTTTCCTTGTAATCGTTCTTACATATCCTGAAATATCCTCAAATCCTTTTGTTATCGATTAATTGATCGAAAATATCGAACAGCCATCGACTTATCCGACTTTTCGGCGAGTGTGGGAGTGGAATTAATTTAGTTTAAATTCAATTTGGCGTGCGGATACCTAATGGCACTTAATAATTAAGGGAATCCATCGAACTCGACAATCGCTGTGGTGTGGCATGCCACAAGCTCCCCATCACACCTTTTGTGGCACTCACGCACTTGCAACCATCCGACTCGGCCACGCGCTGTTTGTCCCTTTCAACCCGACTAGCTCCACGTCCTTGCCACTCTCGTCCTGGTACCCTTCCTCCTTCCCTTCTTCTCAGTGTGTGTGTGTTTCACGCATGAATGTCTGTGTAGTAATGTGTGTGTGGCATGGAGATGGGGCAAGGAGACCTTCAGGGAATATTTGGCATCCACAAAGTACGTATACTTTGGGGTCTAATTTGCGGTTGCTGGCGCAGCTCAATTTACAAGTGAGAAATTAAGATGTTGACGAAAACTTTGCCCCAAACACCTTGCCCCTAACTGTGGCACACACTGCCGCTAGATGAAAGGGGTGGGGAGGGGGGGAAGCAAGTGGAGCATAAAAACCGCAAAGTCTCTGCGCGCCACAAAGTCTGAAGTGTTAGTGGCATCGTAACCAATGCACTTTGCACTTGCTTACAAGACAGCGGTTGCTCTTTTTTCACTTTTTTTTACTTTCCAGCTTCCCATTTCTGGCATTTTTTTATCCCTGCCCCCACCCCCCTGCCGGCACTTTCCTGATGGCCTTTTAATTGTATCGAGTTGTGGCAACTTGCCTTTTTTCGCCTCTAAAGGAGCTAGGAAGCCGAAGATTTCCACACTCCGGAGTTATGAGGAAAAGTAAAGTATTATTACGCTTTTCAGGTAATCGGCTGCAACTTGTAGAGTTTCTTTGATGAGCGGTTCCTTAAAGGATCTTAATAATAATAATAGATCTTATCGATGCTAGAGAGGCTGGAGGGACTTTTATTCCTATTTATGGATATTTCTTGGCCTATTCTTGCCAGATCTCCAAGAGGAATACCTCAAAAGAATTGTGGAAGAATTCCCCATTATTCTCCATCAAAATCTTAAAATAGAAAAATTTTCACAATTTTTTCAATTTTTTCTGATGGAACTTTAGAAATCCGGAAATCCCCATATGACCCCTTTCCGAGTTCATATCTCTCTCAATTCGTAACCGATTCCTAAAAGGATTACCTTAAACGATTTGTGGAAGAATTGCACATCATTCTGCATCAAAATCCTGAAACAAAATATTTTTCCGAGTTTTTTCAATTTTTTCTGAAGAAACCCCTTTGAAATCCCGAAAATCCCCATTTGACCACTTTCGGAGCCCATATCTCGGGCAATTCTCAACCGATTCTCAAAAGGAATACCTCTAACGATTTCTAGAAGGATTTCCAATAATTCTTTATCAAAACCTGAAAATAAAAATTTTTTCCGAATTTTTCCAATTTTTTCTGATGGTACCACTTTGAAATCCCGAAAAACCCTATATGTCCCCTTTCCGAGTCCATATCTCTCTCAATTCTTAACCGATTCCGGAAAGGAATACCTCAAACTATTTGTGGAAGAATTCCCCATAATTCTGAATCAAAATCTGGAAATAAAATATTTTTCCGAGTTTTTTCAATTTTTTCTGATGGAACCCCTTTGAAATCCCGAAAATCCCCATTTGACCACTTTCGGAGCCCATATCTCGGGCAATTCTCAACCGATTCTCAAAAGGAATACCTCTAACGATTTCTAGAAGGATTTCCAATCATTCTCCATCAAAATCTGAAAATAAAATATTTTTCAGAATTTCGTCATATTTTTTCTGGAGAGAGACCCTTCAAAAAATGGGATTTTAGAGTAGGTCTCCTAGGAAAGGCTATATCTTTTCCATTTTTTATCCGATTCTCAAAAGAAATATCTCAAACGATTTGTGGAAGAATTTCCCATCGTTCTGCATTAAAATCTAAAAATAAAATATTTTTTTTTAATTTTTTCAAAATTTTCCTTGAGGTTATATATATTTCCCCTCTCCAGCCCTTCCTAAAAGCTAACTAAAGGACATGTTTCTCCTAAAACCCTTATGCCCCTTATGTTTTGGGGTAATCAGAAGCCCCTCCCCACTCTCCCCACTCTCAAAAATCAGTGGGTCCTGGGCCAGGACTAGAACTAGCCTGATGGGAATTTGATTAAAACTGCACATTAAATCCGCTGACAGCTGTCGGAAGTGGAGTGGGAGGGGGTCTGGGTCTGGGATCAGGAGCAAGGACATGGGAGGACATGGGATAGTGGGTGGCAGGAGGCAGGAGGCAAGGGCGATGGGATAAAACCGCTGATGACATTAAAGTCACCCTTGTGCGGTTGTCTAAAAATTATGCAAAGACACTCTGGGCAGGACGAGAGGGGTCAGGACCAGGACGAGGAACCAGGACTACGACCAGGACCTGCGGGGGTCTGCGGCTTCTGCTGTCACACACGCAGCGTCAGCGATTTTCGCTTAAAATTGCGAAAAGCGAACTGTAAACAGGAGGGCAGTTGGCTCCCAACAGGGTAGTCGGCAAGCATGTCCTTGCCACAGGTCCTTGGACCAGAGTTTCAACTGAAAATTAAAGAATCGAAAGAGCAGGACTCTCTACTTTCCATTTCTGTTTAAAAAGTGTTGTGGACTAGAGGGTATATCCTGTTCCAGACCCATCCTTGTTAATCCTGCCACGCCCTCCCTTCCCCCCCTCTGTCGGTGGCGGAAAACTTTATTAATTGCGACAGCCGGGCAGGATAATAAAGGATACACTCTCTAAAACTATTTCATTCACTCGCCAATAATTAATTTTATTTAAATTGAAAACACTAACTTCCGAGAGTGCCAGGACACTCTAGGACATTGGCTTATCCTTGCCGTGGTACTGCTTGGTCCTGCGGTCTCGCAGCTCAATGGCCTTGTGCTTCGTGAAGTCCACCAGGAGGGTGTGGGCCGTGGCATAGAGCTTCATCATCCGGCGATAGAACCGCTCGTCCTCGCTCTCCTCGATCAGATCCTTCTCGTACTCGGACTCCACAGATCCATGGTTCTGTCCCTGACCCTTCCTCCGGTAGGAGCCGGAGGAGGAGGAGAAGGAGCGACTCCCCATGAGCTCCGAGGAGTTGACGTTGTAGACTCTCGACCGGAAGAGGGACTCCACACTGCCCACTCGGGGCCGGCGGGAGTCGGCGATGCTGCGACTACTACCCGCCACCAGGACACTGCCGATGGCCAGTCCTTGGTAGTCCTTGGCCTCCTCCACGTAGGTCTGCATGTGCCGGAAGCCGTGGACCACCTCGTCGACGGTGGCCAGGAACCGGATCTCCTCCTGCTGCACGCAATAGACATCCTGGACGCGTGGCGGCAAGGACTTGACATTCGTTTGGGGACTAGGACAAGGGACGAAGTGCTGGGACAACTGGGTGGTGGTCTCATTGGTCCACTGGGCGGATTTGTAGGACACCGAAGTCCTAGTAGTGCCTTGAGGAGGAGCCAGTGGCTCTGTCTTGGGTGGAGGCTTCTGAGGAGTCTTCTGCTTCGGTCTTGGCTTGGACTTGGACTTGGACTTGGACTTGGACTTTGCT
The DNA here is from genome assembly GCA_021223865.1 of Drosophila pandora. Lineage (NCBI taxonomy): Eukaryota > Metazoa > Arthropoda > Insecta > Diptera > Drosophilidae > Drosophila > Drosophila pandora. The sequence continues at coordinate 540,067 of JAJJHT010014385.1, read as the reverse complement.
TTCTGGACAGGATTCGGAAGAGGATTAGGAAGAGGATTAGGAGGAGGGTCCAGGCCACCCTTCGGTGTGGTCAGCTCGATGAGGGACTGGGCCAGGGAACTGCAACTGGCAAAGACCCTCTGGTAGAGGGAGAGTCGAGGAGCCTCCGAGCCACCCTGGGAGGAGGACTTGCGATCGCTCCTCTTCCGCGGCTTGAAGAGCGACTTGGAGGAGCCGTACCACTGCGGTATGAAGTCCGGATTGGACTTGAGATCGAGGTCCAGCTTGATGTTCATCCTGGCTAACTAGCTGAGTGGAAAGGGGTTAACAAATGGGGATTTAATAGGTGCTACTAGGGGGTTAAGGTGATCTATTCAAGGGTATATGATACCTGATACTTTCCATTAAAAATTAGTTCTATTATCTAAGATATGATGGAGTTTATAGACTGATTAGTGGAGTAGAGACTACTACTACCCCTTTTTCCTTATTTATTAGTGCCATCTCTATGAGATCCCCCCCTAATCGAGGCCTGAACAGAAAAGGAAAGTCAATTAAGGCCAATTAGCAGGGAAGGGAGAGGCTTTCAGATCAGAAATCAAAATCAAAATCAAAATCAAAATCATAAACAGATTCAATGTCAATGGCGGTAATTGGGCAATCAGCAGAGTGGGTCTTGCAACAGGGGGGATGTGGCATGCAACAAGATGGAAGATGGTGGAAGAGGACAAGGACACACGAGTTGCATGACTGGCAGCCAGTGGCTCAAGACACAAGACTTGCCACCAGAGTCCCTTAATTTGCCTTTGGCCCAGGACTTCCAGCTCCTACATGGCCTCCCCCCTTGGGATGTGGCAAGAAAATAAACCAATTTAAGTGGCAAGTAGACTGAGGAGGACCCTGCCTCCCTCGGATTAGGACCAAGTTTCAGACCAATAGCAGCAATTAAGTGCAACATTTTGGGGTTTTGTTTGCATGAGAACCACCCCTTAGCCCCTTGGCCCCTTGGCCCTTTAGTCCTATTATTTTTATTAGTGGCAAGTCGGAGCAAGTCTGTGCATGTCTGTTGCATGTTGCATGTGTGTATGTGTGGGCTTTGAGGTTATGTTTTTTGGCGGTTTTTGGTTCGAAAGTTTTTTGGGGCAAGAGACAAGAACAGTGGCAAGAGTGGCAGGCTGGCTTAGTTTTTCAATTATTTCGAGGGTCATGGTGGTCTCAAATTGTCAACAGAGGGGGGGGGAGCTGGTCTCAAAGGGTGATGAGGTTAACCCCTTTTTTTCTCCTCCAAAGGATGAAATTTATTCAAAAGAATTCGATTTGATTTGCTTCTTCGACTGCCCTTTGGGGCACTTGCCACTCAATCAAAGCGGGTGCTGCCACTCTTAACCCCTCACTCTCTCTCTGCCACTTGACCTCTGACCCCTCTTAACCCTTTAGTTTTTTGTCCCTTAACCCTTTATCGGTGGCTCCTTTCGAGTAGTCTTTCGAGTCTTGCTTTAATTGCCTTTCGCTGTAGTTGCGGTCAAATAGGGGCTGCCACGCCCCACTACGCCTTATTTTTTTCACTCTGTGGCATGCCACTTTACTCCCCTCCCCTCCACTACCCTCCCCTCTATGCTCTTCAGGTGAAAAAGCGCAAAAATGGCAAACTGAAAAGCACACTTGCCACTTGCCACTTGCCACTCCGGCTCTTCTTCCACACATTTGAAATGAAAACTTTTGACAAAAAGAGACAGCTAGCTGGGGGGGATGATGAAAGAGATGGGTATAGACACTGTCATATCCTTAATAAGGAAAATGCATTTGAGAGGCATGAGGCAAATAGCTGCCTGAAAAGAAGTCTATGTGGCACTTGTCTCCTTGAGCTCCTCAGCCATTTAACAGTCTCGGAGGTCCTGCACCCCCCTGGCTCTCTTTCAGTTAAATTATGCGTTAGTTAAGCCCCCAAAGTTGAAGAGGTCCTGGCAAAGTGATTTAAATATTTGTGGCAAGTGGCAAGTGGCAAGAGATTCTAGGATAGAGAGGGTATAAGGATAGTCTTCAATACTCACCAATAGAATCCTGATCTGCTTCTTCACTTACTGATACAAAAAATATATAAAAATCTGCTGGCTAAATAAATACTTGACATCTAACTAGCTACAGAGTCGAAAAATGAATGGAGATATTCCGGGGGAGAAGTGGAATTGAGTGACAAATGAGGTTCCAGGGGTTACTAAGATGGGAGAGTTGGGGTTTCAGGGGGTTTAAGAGGGTTAAGCAAGTAGGCTGGGGGTTAAAACAAGGACTACTTGGTCTAGAGTCTAGAATCTTGGAAGAGATATGGCAGATAGAAGGTGTACTTACTCTTGAGGAGTTATTTCTATAACTGGGATATTAGTCTTTATTTTATGATGAATTTTGGGAACTATACTCCTCTTGGTGTGGCTATGTATCATAGGAAGTTATAGCTGCTTAGCTAGTTAGAGAGTCTAATAAAAGATACTTCTTATAGGTAGTACTTTCCTTAAGACCTTCCTTACTTCCTTCCATAACTCATCCATTATAACCCCCTTGAAGCTGAATTTTAGACCTACTGCTATGGCCAAATATCATAGTTAGTAGACTACCTATTGAGTCTAATAAAATATACTCTTTATAAGAAGTACCTCCCCTAAGAACTCCCCCCCATAACTCATCTATTAGACCCCCTATATTATTATAAAAACCCAACCCAGCCAGTTACTTTCAATCATTTTAATGGATCATCAATACGGTTTAGAACATTAAAGTATTCGTGTCTCAAAACTTTTGGTTCAACTCCATTCCCCTCCCCTCCTCTCCAATTGGCAACATTCCTAGGACGAATCGTCCTATTTCTTGTCCTTTTTGTCCCTCTTCTCCATTTTGGGGACCAGCTTGAGGCGCACCATCTCGTTGTAGAGTGTGATGCCCATATGGCACGGATTGGTGGCCACCTTGACGCCGGCCTTCTCCAGCGCCTTGACCTTGTCACTGGCCGCCCCCTTGCCCCCCGATATGATGGCACCGGCATGTCCCATCCGGCGACCAGGCGGCGCCGTCTGTCCGGCTATGAATGCCACCACGGGCTTGGCCTCACAGCCCGTATTATTGGCCATCAGATAGTCGGCGGCCTCCTCCTCGGCGGTGCCGCCAATCTCACCGATCAGAATGATGCCCTTGATCTCCTTGTCCGGCAGGAAGATGCGCAGGGCGTCGATGAAGCTGGTCCCGTTGAAGGGATCACCGCCACACCCGATGCACAGTGCCTGGCCGAGACCCACGCCGGTGGTCTGATGGACGGCCTCGTAGGTGAGTGTTCCCGATCGGGAGACAATTCCCACACAGCCACGCTTATGGATGTGGCCGGGCATGATGCCGATCTTGCACTGATCCGGGGATATCAGGCCCGGACAGTTGGGGCCCAGGAGGCGGGACTTCTCTTGGCAGCGCAGCATCTGCATGATCCGGACCATGTCCGACTGGGGTATGCCCTCCGTAATGGCCACAATGAGTCCAATCTCGTTCTCGATCGCCGCACAAATACCCTCGGCGGCCGACGGTGGCGGTATGAAGATGACGGTGGCATCCGGTTTCAGTTCCTTGACGGCCTCCGCCACGTCCTTGAAGACCGGCTTGTCCAGGTGCTGGGTGCCGCCCTTGTTTGGTGAGACGCCGCCGACGATCTTGGTGCCGTACTTGATCGACTCCTTGGAGTGGAATGTGGCCTGTTTGCCGGTGAAGCCCTGGACCAGGACCTTGGTGTCCTTGTTCACTTTCAGATTGCAGATTGTCTTGTCGTAGCTGGACTTTGTGGCGTGGCGACACTGCTGGAGATGGAGCGGATGCAAGGATGCGACCGGGACACAGACACGCCAAGGGGCAGCGACCCACAACAAGGACCTCTTCAATCCCAGCGACATGGCGACTCTCGTCTACTCTCGGATTTTGTTTGGGAACTTGGGCACGTTTAGTTATAGCTATAGTGGATGGTGGATTCTGATTCTGATTCTGTTTCTGATTCAGCTTTTATTTTTTGGGGCCTGATTTTGAGTCGAACGATCGAAACGGTAACCGAAAGTGTTTCCCCCAACGGATGGGATTGATGTGGTTTCTGATTAAAGGTCTCTGACTTGGACTGCTTGGTTTGCTGAGCTCTACTTGGGAGGTTTCTATCTCGATGGTTGCCAGGCTGTCAGTGGGAGAGTTGAAGGGTTACTGGGGACTACTTTTATTTCATTTTTTATGGATTTTTCTTACAATTCTTACCGGAATTACTAGTTATTCTGGACGATGGAAGAGTTTCGATTAAAAGCTTGCAGTCTTGAGGCTTTTTTTATCGATATATTGTGGTGGATCTAAGGTGCCAACTATCGGTGGGATTAGGGACCTTCTGCACTGTCTTATAACTACCTATAACTTACAACCAACTATCTCTATTAGTTATATCCTGAATTCTAGTCCTAATAAATAGGTTTTAAGTCAAATTAAGTCATAAACTAAATATTTATTCTCTCTCTCCACCCACATTTTAGAATTATTTACATTTTCTCTAATAAGCCAGAGAAGCAGAGACATCAGAGGAATGCCGGATCTCTGGCAGGATGTCCTTGCAGGAGCCGGCCTGAACTGCCTCGGCACTAAATGACTTCATCGCAAACAAATAAAATATCAATAACGTCAAAAGTGCAATAAATCATCGGAGCAGCTCCTGCAGCAACGGAAAGCAAAGGATCTGGAAATCAGGAGAGTGCAAATGTGGCATCAGAGGATGGTCGGTGGTCGGTGGTCGGCTGCTCGACTGCTCGGTCGGGCACATTTCATTTGACGCCGAAATGGAAAATGGAAAATGGAAAATGCAAATTGTTTGCTTGTCGCACAAAAGAATGCACAAATGGCAACGGAAAAGTGCGCAAAAAATGTGAGGGGTAAGTGAAAGGACACTTTCTTGATTCTCTTTTTTTCGAGAGTTCTTCAAAGAACGCTTTAAAAATGCTTTAAAAATTAATCAACATATTTTTAAGGCATTTTTTTAAAATAGTTTTTAAAGTTAAAGATGGCCCTTTACGATAGCTTTTAGTTTTTAACGATATATCCTGCCTTATCGTGTAGATAGTCCCTAAGATCAGATATTTTGGCTCAATTTGACCCCTGACCTCTTGACCTCACCTGCCACGCCCACTCTGCTGTGTCAACGCCTCCCCCCCAGAAATATGCACATTTTTTCATTATTTTTTTTGTGATTTTTTGATTCAGAGAGGAATTTGTCCACAGAGCGGAAGGAATACAAGTGTATACACCGTACTTATTTCAGATACTATATATATATATATTCCATATATATATATTTATATAAATTCCATTTCGGTATAAAATTTGTGTATTTTTTGGATGAAAATGGAATGGAATTTGTAGCCAGCCGATGGCATTATTCCGGCAATGGTGGCGTTGACAATTTGCATTTATTTCATTTTCATTTTCAATTTTTCACCAAAAAAAAAAAAGAAATGACTAGGAGAGAGAGATGGCTATAGTTGAGAGTTAGAAAGAGAGAGATGGAATGAATGTTTAGTGTCCTGTGATTGTTGATTTTAATTTATTGTTTGTTTATTGATAAAATGTTGAACTGTTCGCTCTTTTGGGCGCCAAAAATTTGCATAAATCGATAAATAAAATAATAGTACGGAAAGAGGAGCTCAAATTTCGATATTTATTGCATTTTTGGTCTCTCTCAATGACCTATGACCTGCCATCACTTTACTTTTGCTTTTGCTTTCAATTTCCGTCGAGCATTTTACCCAATTAACTAGATTTTGTTTGCCTTTTGTTTGCATTCGATGGCAATTGGCAATTGCCAGCATCATGGTCAGGATATTTGCAGCCCAGAGGCAGAAACAGGAGTGTCACGAGGGGCAGGACAACCAGGACATGCAGTGCCTGAAGCCATAGAGAAGGAGTAAGTATCCCATTTTCCATTTCCCGGCAGGGCATTTGACGGAAATCGAGTGGCTGCTGGGTGCGAGAGGAGAGGAGTTACTAGCAGGGGGAGTAGCCAGGCCAGTTGGGCTTCTATTTTAAATAGTTTTAGTCTAAAAGGAGGTCTAAAATGAGTTGAATTTTAGAGATTTTTCTTTTTAGGTTCTATTTTTAAAGATATTTTGTCGCTTCGTTGCTGATAAAGTTAAAGTTTCCTGGTCTTAATTGTTAATAATTTATTATTTAATTTCTTGAGGTTATTTATGAGGGAATTTATTTTAAAAAAAAATATATAAAGAAGGATTTTCTTTTCTTTTTAGAACAAAAGATTTGATAGTTCTGGTAATAATATGCCACCACCCCCTTTTTTTTATAAACAAAACTAATTTTTCTCAAACCGAGAAGACTTCCATAAATTTCCCTTTTTTTTGTAAATTTCCCATAGTGGCCTTTTAGGGCTACCTCCTAATAAAAGTCTACCAACTGCCCCCAAAAAGTATGCTATAGTTTTTTTTTTAAATCAAAACTTGAATAATTAAAAAAAAACCAAGTATTTGTTCAAAAAAACTAATAATTAAATTAAATTCAACTAAAAAATGTAAGAACCAATCCTATTTAGCAACTAATATATTTTATTTCAAAAAACAAACCAACAATCTGGGTCACAGGGCGTATGAGTGATATTCTGAAAAGCAATAATAACTTTGATAATTTTGGAAATTTTTACGAGTGGCAATATTCTATGGCTGGCCCCATATCTCCAAGGACTGTTGCAGTTTGTGGCGTTTTGTTTTGGCTTTTGTCCTTAGTCCTTCCGACTCCCGACACAGGACTCTGCGAACTTTTGTTTATCTCTGCCCGACACCGAAGCTAAGCCCACAGCTCCTCCCTGGCCTCCCTGCCACTAGCCACTAGCCAGGATACCCCTTTTCAGGACCCCGGGTTGCCAATCGCTTAAAACAAATGACAGCCACGCCCACTGCCGCCTCTCTAGCCTCCTCCTCCTTTGCTCTCTGCTCCCTCTGTTGTGTTTTCCTTTTTTTTTTTCATTCTTTTCGATTTCCGTTTTGTGTTTTTGGCTTTTGTGAGGGAGGGAGTGAAGGAGGGAGAATGTCCTGCTGCAGGACCCGTTCGGAACCACTATCCTAACCGCTATTCTCCGTGGGGATTCCCCTTTAGTTGCCTTGGCATATCTTTTCCGTCTGCAGGTGCCTCGGAAGTGTTGTTCTTCTTTCTTGTTTCTTTATATTTTCTCATAGCTACAAGGCACTGAGAGAAATTAGGGGGATGTTAGCAGGATTATAGCATAATAATAGAGGAAAATAGGTCCTTTTCTTCAAAAATAAAAGTATAGGAGCTAGAAACTATGACTTGAATATTTTTAAAATCATATTAAAGTCTGGTCTCTCTGTTCTAGGCATGTCTCTGAATGTCCTTTTTGCGCAAAAAAGCATAGAATCGTAAACCATAACCTCAAAATATTGAAAAATTCCACTCGAAAAGTATATTTCTTTCTCTTGTATCCTTTTCTTGTATCCTTTTTTCCGCCCTTTGGCAGGACCTCTCTTCCTTTGGTTGTTTTTTCAATTTCTCTGTTTCTCTGTGTGGTTTGTGGTTTCCTGGTCCTGCTGCTCCTGCCATGGCCCCCGGGTCCGGTTCTCGCCTTTTGTGTTGGGAAGCTGTGTAAGGCTCTCTCCCTCTCTGTGTGTGAGTGTGCCAGGATCCTGCTCCCTCCTCCTCCCTCCTCCTGTTGCATAATTCTTTTATCTCAACCAGGCCTGGTGGCTTGCCGGGATTCCCTTTCCTTCCAACCTCACTCCTGCTCCCTGCTATTGATGGCTTGTTTACATTGTGCCGCGCTTCCAAGTCCCAACTCCCTGGCCATTTGTCTATAATTGACTAATCGACAGGGCGAGCGGGAATGGCAGGATCTCTGCCCAGGACCAAGACACCAACAAGGATAAAGGATAAAGGAACTGTGTCAGCAACAGATCACAACTAAACTTTATTTTCTTTCTCCTAAAAAACTTTAAAACTGAAATTCGCAAAAGGACTAAGGACTAAGAACCTTGTTTTGGGTTAAAGGATACACTGTTTTCGGCGTCCTGGAATGCCTAACGCGATTAATAAGCCTGGAGGCTACCGCCACCGCCACTTTGCGGCCGCTTAGTTGGCCCAAAGAGCTGCCAAACCGACAAGTCAGGAGACCGACAAGCCACTACAGGCATCGCAGCATCGCAGGATCGAAGGTCCTGGCCGTGTCCTGAAGCCTTGGAGTGAAAGCGAATTGAATTAGCGTTGAATTCCGCTCTCAATTAAGCGTATAATTTCCATTGTGTGTGAGTGGAATGTGTGTGTGTGTGGCCATTTTGATAGGACCAGTTGGCGCAAATATTGGCCAGGTGAGTGAGTATACCCCCTTTTGCTCTCTATATAGCGGATGAGTCTCGCTGTGCGGTTAATTAGATTGCAAGCAATAATATTGCATGAGCCGGCAGGTCCTGTTGCCGAAATGCGGTTAAAAGGGGGTGTAGAGGGGGAGGAGGTGGCAAGCAGTATCCTTGCCACGTACAACGGGGCCAAAAGGGGTGTGTGGCACGCAAACACTCATATGCTGTGTACACTTACATGTAATTAGCATTTCCTGTTTGGTTTGCCAATCTTGCACACACACACACACCTCCAAAAGGGGTAGAGCCTAGGGGGAGGTCCTGCCTGCCTGTCCGCCTGCCTGCCTGGCAGTATAATCAGCGCGCCAGAGAGAGACGCACATAATTAGGCTGGCCAAAAATCAAACGCCATCTGCATTCAAATTCAAATTGAGATTTCGCCGCCGACCCAGCTGCCCTCCAAACTCCATACACTGTTCAAAAATAACTCTTAAATATCCTGCTGAAAATTATAGATTACTTGTATTTCAAACTCTCAGTGTAGCTATGAGTTATGGGCTAACAGGTAACAGGTAACAGGTAACAGGCTAGAGCCTCCTGGCCATGTCCTCCATACCATATATTTTCGGTTCAGGATTCGGTGGTTCCACCCACAAATAACCTGAAATCGAAGCTGAAATGGAAACCAATGCCAATCCGAATATGAATACGAAATTGAAGCATGAATTTAATACGCAGGACTCTCATTTTTTTATATCAGGACTCTCTGGACACCTGGACACCTGGACATACTGGCGCTTAATTGCAGATTTTAATTTTTAAGCCGCGGCTCTTTTATGCCCGGATTTATGCGCATGCATTATGAATGCATTGCATATTCAGATTTTTTCTTTTATTCTTACTTTTTTTAAATATATTTTTGCCTTTTTTTGCCATTTTTGAAATAGAGAGAGAAGAGAACTCATGGCCCGTTGGGGGAAGATTTTAATTAGTTGGCGGCAATTTGCATTTCTCCCCAGCTGATTCTATATACTATAGACACTATATACACTCTACTACACCCTCTATACCCTCTACACCCTCTACACCCTTTGGAGTGTAAAGAAAAGCTGTGAATTTTCAATCAACCCGTTGTCCTTGGCCATCATTTCGTCCTTATTGCCATCATTTGGTTATAGCTTCGGTCTGCCAGTCCATAAAGAGCCTGCCAGAGTCCTTCTCTAGTTCTGGCTCGTGTGTGCCATATAAATAAACATAATCGTGAAATAAGACTCCAGCAAGGACGAGAGACTGTGAAGGATAAGGAGGTCCTGCCAACTTAAATGCTGCACAATTTTAATAGTTCACCTAAATGGTTTTTGTGGCGTTGGTAATGTTTATTAACCAACTTAGACGCCAAGGAACTTTTGGTCCTGAGACCTGTGAGCTCAGTGAGTCCTGGCCGAGTCCTGCACAGCCTCACCCCCCCTCTCCCTAAGCTGTGGTCCTTCAGTGGAGCGTGTTTAATGCTCACTTAAGTTGCGTTTATACAAATTTCCTCACTCCTCACTCCTCTAGTCCTTCATTCATCCCCCACAATCGCATCCTTTTGTTTCGTCCTGGCTCCTTGGGCATAAAGTTTTGTGTGCACTGGCATCCTTTTCGTTCAGCCTTGGAGTGGATTCCGAGTTCTTAGTCCTGGCTCGGCTCTAAATGCTTTCTTGTTTACATTCCTGGAACTTCAGGTCCTTCCAGGACACCCTACAGGACCTACAAAATAGAAACAATTCTTACCTTCACTTAGATATCTCTTCCCAAATAATTATTTTTATTTTTATTTTTTTTTTAATTTTTAAATTTTATTTTTTAATC
>JAJJHT010014385.1:501567-529521 GCA_021223865.1 Drosophila pandora | reverse complement strand
AAAATACAATACATAAGGAATCTTTTATGTTTCTTTCTGTGTGTGTGTATGTGTTTTGTGTATGTATGTGTTTGTTGTATGTTTTTTATGCATGTTGTTTTTGTGTGTTTTGTTGTGTGTTTCATGTATCTTTGTGTTTATTTACAATTTAAGAACATTTTTTAATAGTTTTTCTCTCTTAATTTTTATCGAAACAAAAAAAAATAATTGAAATTGGTTTGAAAACAGCTTCTCTTATTCGCATATCCTTCTAGTTTTATTTATTTAGTTAGATTTTTTAGGTTCTGGGGCCTCCTTGTTATCATTCTTGAGAAGACACTCTTCTCCGCCACTCTTCTTCTTCTTCTAAACAATTCTCCTATTTACAGTTTAAAACTCAAAACTTGTTCGATTCTTCTCATCCTTTCTTCTTACAATTTAGTGATATTTTCTTTAATTTTTTTTATTTATTTTTCAATTTTTTAAAGGGGGGGTCTAACCACCCGACTTGTCTCTATACAACAACAATAATATCGTTTTCTTTTCGAATCTGAAAACAAAAAACTCTCTTGAAATTTTAGTTTCTTTTTTTTGTTTTTGTTTCGTAACTCTTAATAAACATCATCAGTCTTGAACTTAGTTTAGGTTTCCTTCACTACTACCCTATATGATTATTTTCCAATAAATTTCGCTCGTTTCTGGATTTAAAAAAAAAAATAAAACATGATTACAACTCCAGTTCTGCTCCTGCCCAAAGGTTGTGTTCTCTGTGCATATCCTTGTGTTTATCTCGTGTGAAAAGGACATTGTAGTGCAAGTAGGAAGGAAGGGACTCAACAATCCAAGTTTGAAGGCACAATTTCAATAATATTCTTAACTCCTCCCACCTCGTCTATCTAACTACAATCTCTCTCTCTCTCTTCTATACACTAGCCATGCTCTCCAGTTACGTAAGCTCTGTTCCGTCATTTCAAAGTTCAAAGGTCACATAACAAGGATCTTTGGTCCTTAGGGTCATAAAGAATAGACTGTAGACTGTAGACCAGGCCTGTAGTGAAGATTTCATTTTATTTTTATTCTAGAAAAAACTAGGACTGTAGGAAAGGGTCAGGGGTTGGGGGTCATATCCAAATCCGGAACAGAGCCTTCCGATCTCCCGTATATCTATAAGAAATGAGTCTCTTTCTGTAAAAACTAAAACTAAGAGCTGAGCGATTCCTTTTGAACGGCAGGGACCAAAGGACGGTTATGGGACGCTTACGTCGCATTGCGGACTGTACGGACTGTACGGACGACGCCTTACTGCCCACGCCACTACGTAAAACGGACTACGTTACACGGACTACGTAACCCGACTTACGCCTACGCTGTACGACCTATGCTGTACGGTATATGCTGTACGGCCTATGCTGTACGGTATATGCTGTACGGTATATGCCATGCGGCCTATGCTGTACGGCCTATGCTGTACGGCCTATGCTGTACGGCCTATGCTGTACGGCCCATGCTGTACGGTATATGCCATGCGGCCTATGCTGTACGGTATATGCCATGCGGCCTATGCTGTACGGTATATGCTGTACGGTATATGCTGTACGGTATATGCTGTACGGTATATGCTGTACGGTATATGCTGTACGGTATATGCCATGCGGCCTATGCTGTACGGTATATGCTGTACGACCTATGCTGTACGGCCTATGCTGTACGGTATATGCTGTACGGTATATGCCATGCGGCATATGCTGTACGGTATATGCTGTACGGCCTATGCTGTACGGCCTATGCTGTACGGCCTATGCTGTACGGCCTATGCTGTACGGCCTATGCTGTACGGTATATGCCATGCGGCCTATGCTGTACGGTATATGCCATGCGGCCTATGCTGTACGGTATATGCTGTACGGTATATGCTGTACGGTATATGCTGTACGGTATATGCTGTACGGTATATGCTGTACGGTATATGCCATGCGGCCTATGCTGTACGGCCTATGCTGTACGGCCTATGCTGTACGGTATATGCCATGCGGCCTATGCTGTACGGTATATGCCATGCGGCCTATGCTGTACGGTATATGCCATGCGGCCTATGCTGTACGGCCTATGCTGTACGGCCTATGCTGTACGGCCTATGCTGTACGGCCTATGCTGTACGGCCTATGCTGTACGGCCTATGCTGTACGGCCTATGCTGTACGGCCTATGCTGTACGGCCTATGCTGTACGGCCTATGCTGTACGGCCTATGCTGTACGGCCTATGCTGTACGGCCTATGCTGTACGGCCTATGCTGTACGGCCTATGCTGTACGGCCTATGCTGTACGGCCTATGCTGTACGGCCTATGCTGTACGGCCTATGCTGTACGGCCTATGCTGTGCGGCCTATGCTGTACGGCCTATGCTGTACGGCCTATGCTGTACGGCCTATGCTGTACGGCCTATGCTGTACGGCCTATGCTGTACGGCCTATGCTGTACGGCCTATGCTGTACGGCCTATGCTGTACGGCCTATGCTGTACGGCCTATGCTGTACGGCCTATGCTGTACGGCCTATGCTGTACGGCCTATGCTGTACGGCCTATGCTGTACGGCCTATGCTGTACGGCCTATGCTGTACGGCCTATGCTGTACGGCCTATGCTGTACGGCCTATGCTGTACGGCCTATGCTGTACGGCCTATGCTGTACGGCCTATGCTGTACGGCCTATGCTGTACGGCCTATGCTGTACGGCCTATGCTGTACGGCCTATGCTGTACGGCCTATGCTGTACGGCCTATGCTGTACGGCCTATGCTGTACGGTATATGCTGTACGGCCTATGCTGTACGGCCTATGCTGTACGGCCTATGCTGTACGGCCTATGCTGTACGGCCTATGCTGTACGGTATATGCCATGCGGCCTATGCTGTACGGTATATGCCATGCGGCCTATGCTGTACGGTATATGCTGTACGGTATATGCTGTACGGTATATGCTGTACGGTATATGCTGTACGGTATATGCTGTACGGTATATGCCATGCGGCCTATGCTGTACGGCCTATGCTGTACGGCCTATGCTGTACGGCCTATGCTGTACGGCCTATGCTGTACGGCCTATGCTGTACGGTATATGCCATGCGGCCTATGCTGTACGGCCTATGCTGTACGGTATATGCCATGCGGCCTATGCTGTACGGTATATGCTGTACGGTATATGCTGTACGGTATATGCCATGCGGCCTTTGCTGTACGGTATATGCTGTACGGCCTATGCTGTACGGCCTATGCTGTACGGTATATGCTGTACGGTATATGCCATGCGGCATATGCTGTACGGTATATGCTGTACGGCCTATGCTGTACGGCCTATGCTGTACGGCCTATGCTGTACGGCCTATGCTGTACGGCCTATGCTGTACGGCCTATGCTGTACGGCCTATGCTGTACGGCTACGGCAGTACGGCCACGGCTGTACGGCCACGGCTGTACGGCCACGGCTGTACGGCCACGGCTGTACGGCCACGGCTGTACGGCCACGGCTGTACGGCCACGGCTGTACGGCTACGGCTGTACGGCTACGGCTGTACGGCCACGGCTGTACGGCCACGGCTGTACGGCTACGGCTGTACGGCTACGGCTGTACGGCTACGGCTGTACGGCCACGGCTGTACGGCTACGGCTGTACGGCTACGGTTGTACGGCTACGGCTGTACGGCTACGGCAGTACGGCCACGGCAGTACGGCCACGGCTGTGCGGCCACGGCTGTACGGCCACGGCTGTACGGCTACGGCTGTACGGCTACGGCTGTACGGCTACGGCTGTACGGCTACGGCTGTACGGCTACGGCTGTACGGCCACGGCTGTACGGCCACGGCTTTACGGCTACGGCAGTACGGCCACGGCTACGGCTGTACGGCCACGGCTGTACGGCTACGGCTGTACGGCCACGGCTGTACGGCTACGGCAGTACGGCTACGGCTGTACGGCTACGGCTCCTTGGCTACGGCTCCTTGTCTACGGCTGAACGGCTTCGGTTGTACGGCTAGACTGCACGGATGGGCTTTACGGGTAGGATTGTTGGGCTTGGGCTGAGATTTACGGCTCCGGGTGTACGCCTACGGCGGAGGGCTGTATGGCGGTCGCTATTCCGCCTAGGTTTGGATCCCCGGAAGGGGGAGACAGACACACAAGATCACAAGGGGCTTACACAAAGAACTCTTCATTTCCTAAACTTCCGCCGGATGCCTCCACCAGTTGCCAGGGCCAGGACCAGCTACCTCCCCCTCCCCCCAGTAGCATGAATCACCGCTCCGTGGAGTGCGTTGTGGCGCCGCCTCCCAGTCCGCTACTGCTGCTGCCACCGGATCCTGAAGAGCCGGAGTTGAGGCCCTGGCGACGGAAGAATCCGAGCGTGTCCAGGGCCTTGATGGTGCGCCGAATGAGCTCGTCCTTGTACTTCCAGATGGTCTTGTCCTCCACGGAGTTCTCGCGGTACTCCTCGCAGCTCTTCTTCAGGGTCTTGACGCAATCCGCTCGGTAGTGCTGCAACTGGGCGTCCTGCGTATCCACCGGATACGACTTGCATACTCCGCCCAGACAGGAGAGCGGGAAGTGGTTGTGGAGGGTCAGCACCCGTTCCGGATCGTGGAAGCACTTGACGTACTGGTTCGGCTTGGTGTAGTTCTTGGCCCGGTGGACGTGCTGCAGCATGTGCATGTACTTGGGGATGTCCTTGTGCCAGCCGTGCTCGTGCTGCTGATCATCGAGGAAGTACACATTCCGGAAGTTGTAGCTGTGAAAGCCATCCGGTTTGATTTTTAGCGATTCCGGCTTCACTTTGTCCATCAGTTCGGACCACAGGACGGCTCCGCCCTTGGGCATGATCACCTCGTCGATGTCCAGCAGGGCGATGTAGTCGTACAGGTAGAGATTCTTGTAGAGACAGTCGTTGTAGGGTATCACCTCGTTCTGACGCTTGTGGTTCGTCTTCTTGGTGAGGTACAGGTGCTGGAATCCGGGGACATTCGGCTGTCCGCCGGGCAGGGTCAGGGGTATCACCTGGACCTTGCCCTCCTGCTCGTAGTGGTTGAGTACCTTGGTGATGTTGGGATGGACCTGGGAATGGCAGGGGTTTCGAAATAAAAAAAGGGGAAAATTGTAGGGTATTACTTGATTTGGAATAATTTTAATATAAATTTTAAATAAGAATCTTAATTTCTGCAAGAAATACTAATAGTTATGTTTCTTTATCGTTTCAGGAACCAAAAAACTGTTCCATCTCTAGAGGATTGCTATCGCAGCTGCGATTAATCGATTACTATCGAATACTAGCCGTACAATATGAGGCAGCGCCTCTTTGTATTTTGGAATTATAGCGAAAAAGTGATTGTAATTAGAAAAGTTTAGAAAACAAATAAAAAATATATACAAATTAAACTTTTGAAGACTTAAATATTTAGGGAGATATAAAATAAGAGTATATCCCTGATAGTTCAGAAGAAAACTCACCTGTAGATTGTAGAAGTAGATCTTATCGGCTCCCAGAATATTCAGCATCTCGATCCACTCGATCAGCCGGACACTGAGATCGTCGTAGAGGAAGTCCAATCCCTTGACACAAACGGCGAATCCCTTCTTCTGATCGTCCGGCGGACGATTGTAGATGACCCGCAGATTGTTGGTGGCGGTGTCGCACTCCTTCTCCACCATGGACACCGAGCTGGGCACCACGCCGTGGAAGGGCTTGGGGATCTGGCAGGCGATGAGGTACGGCTGGTAGATGCCCTGCTTGTAGTTGCCCCACTTGTTGTACCAGATGTACTTGTACTCGAACGTCTTCACGATGAACGGCTCCTTCTGGCCGTCGAACCAGAACTGGCAATAGGTCTTCACCTTCGGCTCGATCCGGTCGATCATACCCAGGATCCGTACAGTGGGCCCCAGCAGGGAGGTACGCCGGATGTCGTAGTAGGCACCGAAGAGCTGGAAAGTGCCGTTGGAGGTACGAAGGGTCTGCCAGTAGATGTTGTTGAATTCCAGTTCGAAAATGGACGGATATTTGGCGCAGGTGGAGGACTTCTGTTGCAGGAAGTTCTTGTTCTTGCTCCAGTAGGCGATCGGTAGCGATGGTATCCTGGACTCTACATCCCTAACCAGCTGATCATCATCCATGGCTAAAAGGATATATGATTTTAAGGATATAATGAATGGTTTGAAGAAATAAACTGACTAACCGGTTCGATTGTCCACCAGGATCTCACTGGGATCGAAATGGTCGGTGGTGGTGGATGTGGTTTCCGCGAAACGCATATCCTTTTGCAGCAGGATGCGTCCGTTTAACGGCACCTGCTGGTACTCCTGCGGCACCAGATTCGTGCCATGCATCTTGAACAGTCCGATGATCACAAAGGACCAGACGCAGAGCGAGAACAGGATCTTAAGTATCACTTTTGAGTGCGCCATGGCTATATTTGAATATTTGTCTAGGATCCTGGGTGTCCTTTTTGGATGGATAATCCTGTTTTTAGTTACAGCTCTGCAAAGGAAATGGAAGCTATTATTATTATTGGTCTTTTTTTGGTTTAAATTTTTAGATGAAAATGGCTGGTAATATTTTCTAGCCCGCCAGGACATTCGAGGAAGGATATCCTGGGGGACTAGTCCTAATGGAAAACAATCTAAACGAAGGCAGGACACTGCCAATCCGTACAGTGGGCCAAAAAGACTAAAATATTTTTTTTGGCAGGACATTTGATTAAGAAAGTAGATAGTCCTTGCTGATAAATAGTCCTTGCTTGCCTTATTTATCCTGGGATAGTTTCCAGCCCACTGTACAGTGGCCACTGGCCCACTGGGCAGCCCCTCAATTTATTTGCGTGTCTGCTGTGTGTCGTCCTTGTTGGTGTCCTTTCCATCACACTCCCCGGTTATCCTTTTATGGCAACACTGCAGGCGACAATCTGTTTGTGTATCTGCGCTTTGTATCTCTCTCTCTCTCTCTGTATCTTTGTATCTGTTGTATCTCTTGTTGGATTGTGCGTGTGACATCATTTCCCCCTTCTCCCCACCCATCAACCAGGCTTTTGGGCCTTCTAATATTTATGACATTGCAACCAGGATTAGGGGCATGGTCCTACAGCCCATCCTGCCACTTCGGCTTCTATTAAATACAAACATATTTCGATTCAACCGAAAGGAAACTCATCATAAATGTCAGGGTTTAAGCGTTTTATGGATTGCCAGAAGAGTTGGTGGCAAAGTGAGGTGGCAAGAGGCATCCACAGTGTTGCAAGCAGTGCAAGTTTTTAGTCAAATGTTTTCCATTTCATTTGCATGCGCCGCAAAAACTTTTTCCAGAGATACAAAGATATACAAAGAGGCAGAGAGGCAGTGGAGCTAGGGAGGGGCATGAAAAAATAACCAAAAAATATGTTGCAACAAGCTTTCAACACGGTGGCAAGATGGCAAGGTGGCAAGTTGGCAAGCTGGCAGGTGCTCTCTGTAATCACAAATTCTAGAGCGAACTAGAACCAAGAGCAGAGTCATCAGAGATTTCCCAAAAAAAAAAAACTAAAAAGAATCTCAAACTCAAAGGTTCAAGGCCCTCCCAAGAGATATATCTAGAAGAGGTTCTAGGAGAGCTATGAGGTTGAAGGGGTTGGTTATGAGAAGCATCCATCATTTATCATTTTAGGAGGAGTTTGGAGTTCGCTGCGGGGCTTTCACGTCGCCCATAAATTTCGGACACAGTCGGACGAATAACGATTTGGGTCAATTTGCCATTAAATACGCGTCATGCTTATGCGATTACTTCAGAATACCAGAATATATACATATATATACTGGAATAATAGAAGCCAGAACCCAGAGCCCAGAAGCTAGAAAAGCTACAAGCTTGCTTCCTAATTTGCTAAGCAAAACAGGTTCGATCTTTCGAACTTAAATGCCCCGGAATGTATGTCGCACCCAAGACCGGGAATAAAAATAATAAAAAAAGAGAAGAGTAGAGAAGAAACTGAAGAACAAAACACTCTCGGATACAGATAGAAATTTTAATGATGCCTTTAACTATTTGGCTGGTTACCGCGGCTACCAAAATGGGTCAATGAGCCTCAATGACTTTTACAATTCCAATTTGGTAGCAGGGGAGACAGGAGGGGAGTTAGAAACCAAAGCAAGATAAACCTCATATATCCGTACATTGATCTTTTGGTTCAATGATCTGATCCGGAGTGATGTATGATGAAGAAACAAACGGAAATGTATCCCCTGGAAGACATTTCAAAAAAGAGAGAACTGAAGAATTGAAGAATTCTTCGCACTAATCGCGAAGAAATACTGTTAGTTGGAGAACTAAACTAATTAGATAAGATTGGGGGTCATTAGAATCAGTAATATATGAGGCTACAACTTTAGGGGGGGTTTCTATAATAAATGAAGGCAATAAAAGGGGAGTTGTATATGGAAGTTGTGAGAAAAAGTCTAGAAATGTCAATAAAGTAATCTTGAGATGAAGATGTAGGTTAGACATGACTTTTTCTGGAGATATTTGTTTTTAAGTTATAGATCTTAAATAGCTACAGCTCTGGGAGGGAGTTCACTAATAAATTATGATCATAAAAATCTAAGGGAGTTGTAAAAAGAGTAAAAAAATAGTGAAAAAATAATCAAAAGATGTGATAAAGAGGGAGTTAGAAGAGATTTTAGGTTTGAGATCTCATAAAGCACACAAGTAGGTTGGACTTGTCTTTTTCTAATGAAATATAATATTATATGTAGTTTCTATAAGAAAGATATTGTTTATAGATCTTAGAGAGGGATAGATCTTATGGAGAATGTCAGTAGTATTTACCTCCTCCTCCTTAAAATCTACACTCCATAAGAACTATCTATAAGATACATTAAAAGACACTCTAAAACATCTCCTAGCAAGTCTTCAATTACTTCCCTTCTCAGTAACTCTTCTAAAAAAACTTAAAAAAAGCAATAAAAACAAACTAAGCTCATTAGCGAATCTCCCAACTCTCGTCATAAAAAGCAGGGGGGGTCAGTCAGTCAGCCAGTGAGTGAGGTCATCTATGAGCTACTCCTGGAGTAGCTGGCCATAACCTTGGAGTGGGAATATATATATAGATATAGGCATGATGTTATGACACTGGCACCTGTTGTGATGATAACTCGTTTGGATGGCTGATTGATTTACGGAGTTTAGGATGCTGGCCATTAGCATTACTATTTTTAGAAGCGACTCTGTAACTCTGACTCTGATTCATCACTTGCCAAGATAGCAAGTATTTAAATACAAATACCCCCTTAAAAATACTACTAACTAGTAGTAGAAAGCGCAGTTCGAGTTAAAATTAAATATGGAGTGGAGTGGAGCAAAGAAAGAATCTAAATGAAAGTGGCACAAGTGGCACAAAGATCCGTTCTTTATAGATACAGATACAGATACATATAAAGAGATACAGATAAAGATAGAATCGAAGAGCAGAAGCCATTTAAAATGCACGGGGCAAGACCCAAAGTGGCGCAAATGAACTTAAGTATTTTGCGTCAAGTGCCGTGGCACGCATCTTTCAGATACCACCATATGTATCTCCACCATTCCTTCCCATATCCACGTATCTGTATCTGTATCCCGTATCTGTAAATGTATCTTTAGCCTGACTGCTTCCGTGCTCTGGTTGTGGCTGCCGCTTTTTAATTCGACTCACATCCTTTTATTTGCGTACGTGTGCCGGCAACTGGCAACTGGCAACTTCTGGAGGAGCTCTTGATATCGAAATGATTTCTCAATATGTCGCCAAAAGTTGATATTCTTTTCTCAATTTTTTTTGGCGCCATCTATCCCCCTTAGCAATGGCATAAATTTCACACCAAAAGAGGAGACAGTCATAATATTTTTTAAATTAAAAAAAGGAAAAAAAGCAGGAGATATGAGATTACCTTTGAATTTCTATCATTATTTTCCCTTTTTATAGTCTTGCTTTTGGCTATATTTTTGACTAAAAATATATTTAATTCCAATTAACAAGAACTATAGTTCAGGTTTAGAATTCAACTCCCTGATTATTTTGATTATTTTTGCAAAAGAGACTTCTGCAATTGTCAGTGATTTAAAATTGAAAACAATTAAGTGGCATGGTGTCATGGTGGCAATGCGGCAAAATGTCAAGAGACATGAATGTAAAATGCAAATGGAAATTTTTGGGGCAAGAATGGGAGGGAGACCTGAAACTGCAACACACGAATTCGAAAAGGGCGGCCTCTCCATCACACAGAGATTAATAAAAGTGGGTCTGGGGTTAAAAAGACACCTCAACTCTTTAGTATTTATTTCTTTTTTTTAATTAAAAATATATTTTTAAAGTGACTTGCTCGGCTAATGCAAAGTGTTGAAATTAAAATAATGAGATAATGGAATTAATTTTCAAGTCAAGGTTGCTGGCTTTTTGGCTTTCTGGCTAAATTTAATCCTCTTAATATTAGTATATCCCATTTAGTAGATACTAAAAATGATTAACGAGTTGAGAGAAGACTACTTACTGCTTACGCTTTTAAAGAGATACTAAGATGCGGAGATGCTGAGCTACTGAGATACTCAGATACAATGGCAAGTGACTCATGGAAGGCTGATAAGTTGCGCAATCAGTTAACGTCATATATACTAATAGTACAGATACTAAATACAGATACTAGATACTATAGCCGAGATAAACCCTCAGTTGTCACGACAATTCCTTGACCCAAACTCGTGCTATCTGAATCTGCATTTGTATCTGGCAGTTGCAGTTGCATCTTCTGTTTTTTTTTTTCTCTCTTGTTGTGCTAACCTATTATGGCAATTTTCAAGGGGGTAACTCTGTATAAATGTATATACAATATATATTTATCTATAAGAGCGTTTGGGACAAAACGCAATTGAGAAACAATTTGGAGGAGCAGAGGAGCAAATCAACATCAACATCCCAACGCTTAACCAGATGCCACCACAAAGAAAACTTTGGCCGCACGTTGTCTATATAACTGCGACACGGAATGCTTAGCATTAGTTGACTCTGCCACTATATAGTGGTAGTTGTTGCATGCCACTGAAATCAGTGTGTGTCGTGCCGTGCCGTGTCCAAGACCGAAACATTGCATCTTCGAGATACGCCGTCGACGACATCTCCTCCTCCAAGCTAGTTTCTCGCTTCGAGTTTACTAGTTTTGTAGTTTGGTAGTTTTGCTTGCATTGCACTGAGAGAAAAGGGGTTGTAGTTGGGAGGTGTAGGGTACTAGGAGGGTCTAAGGATAGCTAGGATAGCTAGGGTGTCTAGGAAGTCTGCTAGGTTATCTTCTCAAGAGAGATACATACTTGGGATCTCTTTCCTATAGCTACTACAGACTCTATAGATACTATAGCTCAGATACTATATATAGATACTACAGACCCTATAGATACTATACCAGTGATACATCCTACTCTTCCCACTAGATCTAGTCTCTTTTTTTATCTCCTTAGCAGAGTTTCGAACCTCATACCCTGTAAAAACCCTCTGAGAACACCAGACTTTTCTCTCAGTGCCCTGTAGCTGCTGTAGATTTTTAGGTATTTGATTTTCTTGTCACGTTTCGTCTAACAACATAAGGAAGCAGTCAAATGCTAGGCTGTCTATCAGTCTGTCTCTGTCTGTGGCAGCTCCCCCCCTCCGAGTGGCAGACAGTCAGTCAGTCACTAGACTCCCGATTCAGATTCAGATACAGATCCGAATTCGGGATGCAGGATGCAGGATGCTGGAGGAGACTGGAGGACCAAAAGTAAACTGAAGAATTGGAGAATGATTCGAAGGACAGTGTGTGTGCGAGTGTGTGTGAGTGTGTGAGTTGTCAACGGCATTTGAATGGCATTCAGGGGAGTAGAGGTGGCAGTGGCACAAGGGGCAGAGACAACTGAGGGGGCAGGCAAGTCAGTGGCAAGTTCGTCTCGCTGACTTTGATTGCAATGCGCCAAGGATGCGCTGCTGATGGCTGATGGCTGATGTCTGCAGCATGGGGCATGCCACATTGCCGAAATTGTCAAGAAACCGAGACAAGAGTGGGGGGAAGGAGAGGCGCCACAGCATCCTCTACAACCCGCTTAATGTGGCGGCAATAAGTCAATAGATTCCGTTGCAAGGTGCTAAGCCGATGGATGGAAAGGAGGTGGCATGCAGCATGCAGCATGCACCTTGCAGCTGCAACGACGTTGCCTACTGACGTGAGACAATTACGTGAGCAAATTGCAAAATATTTGCCTCCAAAAAGCAGAATGCGACACCGGCGACAGGCGATCGATAGCCAGACTCCTGGGCCTCGACCAAATAAATGCGGAAATTTGAACAGAAAACTTAATATTTGGAGGCAGTACTAACAGGTAGAGCCTATCTCAAGGAAGTCATTTGGGGAAGGAAGTCGAAAATGATTAAAAAACTGGTAGTTTTCTAATTAACAACAGTTTTGGAGGCTGTGAATGGTTTCAAGAAGACTCTTACAGTTTAAGAGCCATTGGTAACAGTTTTAAGTTCTAGCTACAGTTTGAGAAAAACTGGGAAGAGTTTTCAAAGGAAGGGGTTTTTTTAATTCTTTTAACTATTCTTAATCCTTTAAAAGCCATTAAAACTATTGAAGAAATTAGAAAAAGAAAGTTCCTAGCTTTATAAAGGTGGGAAATGTTAAAAAAAAAGCCCCTAACCCGAAAACCATTTTTTTTTTTTAGCTAGATTTTAAACATTATTGTCCATAACTTGGCCGATTTTAAAATGTTATACCTTCCCGATCTTAGAACTCAAAGTAGAATCATTTTTGATCAAAATCTGGCAATCTAATTTTTGACCCAATTTTTGAAAATTTTCCAAGGGGTCATAATTTTTGACAAAAAATCGGTCAAAATTTTTTTTGTTTGACTTTGTCTAACTTTTGATGCAGATTGAAGGGGAAATGTTCCCTGATTTAGAAATGGTATTCCGTTTTTGAATCGATTGAGAAATAATCGAGATATTTAATAAAAAGTGAATAAAAATGTAAGATTTTGGCCAAGAAACATTTTTTCAAAAAAGTGCTTTAAAATTTTGGTTTTTGAAAAGGAAAAATGTGCATAACTCGGCTAATACTTGGAAGATCTTGAAATGTTATACCTTCCCGATCTTAGAACTCGGAGTAGAATAATTTTTGATCAAAATCTGGCAATGAAATTTTTGACCCAATTTTCGAAAATTTTCTAAGGGGTACCATCATGAATTTTGACAAAAATTGATCAAAATTTTTTTTGTTTGATTTTTTTAATCTTTTGATGCAGATTGAAGGACAAAAGTTCTCTGATTCATAAATGGTATTCCGTTTTGGAATCGGTTAAGAAATAGTAAAAATATTTAATAAAAACTGAGTCAAAAGTTACGATTTTTGAAAAAAAAAATTTTTGAAAACGTGTTTCAAATTTTCGGTTTTTGGAACAGAAAAATGTTCATAACATAGCTAATACTCGGAAGATCTTGAAATGTTATACCTTCCCGATCTTAGAACTCCGAGTAGAATCATTTTTGATCAAAATCTGGCAATCAAATTTTTGACCCAAATTTTGAATTTTTTTTAAGGGGTACCATCATGATTTTTGACAAAAAATTGACCAAATTTTTTTATGCTAGATTTATTCTAACTTTTGATGCAGATGGAAGGGCAAAAGTTCTCTGATTTAGAAATGGTATTCCGTTTCTGAATCGGTTAAGGAATAGTAAAGATATTCATTAAAAACTGCATCAAAATTGGAGATTTTGTTCCAAAAAAAAAATTTCAAAACATGCTTCAAAATTTTAGGTTTTTGGAATATAAAAATTTTCATAATTCGGCGAATACCTGGAAGATCTTGAAATGTTATATCTTCCCGATCTTAGAACTCGGAGTAGAATCATCTTGATCAAAATCTGGCAATGAAATTTTTGACCCAATTTTTGAAAATTTTCCAAGGGGTACCATCAAAATTTTTTATAAAAATCTGAAAATTTTTAGCTTCTTGGATTTTTTAACAGATGAAAGCAGTTTGAAACACAGATTCATAAATGGTATCCCGTTTTTAAATTGGTTGGGATTTGGCTGAGATATTGGCTAAAATGCGCTTGAAAAAGTTCCGTTTTCAGAAAACTTTTTCAAAAGTTTTTCAAAAAAGCTTAAAAAAAAACTAGAAACAGTTCAAAAGCCAGAGGTAGTAGAAGTTTAAAAATAAATACTGGAAAGTTATAAAAGTCCGAGAAGAGTTCAAAAATCTATGCGCTCTAGACTTCTCTCTAAAAACAATTTGAATTCCAAACAGGTTGAAACCCAAAAGAAAAAAATCCCAAAAACTGGAAAGTCCCAGCTCCAAAGTCTAAAAAAAATCTGAAGGCAAATAGTCATTTGGAATTCAATAAGTCGGATGGGTGGCGGAATTACAAAAGACGTAAGCAAATAGCGACCAAATGAGCGGAACACCATTATCCGACATTTCAATATAATAAGCCGACGTGACACAATTACGTGAGTGGAGTGGAAGAAGTCTGCAACTAGCTACTAGTACTGCTAGTCTGTGGCAGTGTGGCAGTGGCAGTGTGGCACTCTCCTTTAGCCCCGGAAGCCTCAAGAGCTTTATACGGCCATTGCTGGGCTATCTACGGCCGGACAGGCGGCAGGCGGCCCGTAACCGTAACCGTACTAGTGCTAACTTGGTGGCAGCGAAAGGCAAACAACGGAAAGTGAGAAGTGCCACAAAAACGGCTGCAAATGGCTGCCACTTGCAGTTGCAGCATCCAGAGTCCAGCGTCCAGTTACAGCCACGGCCAAGGCAATAGAAATGGAAATGGCAATGGAAATGGGAAAAGTGGGAAGTGGGCGGGGCGGCAACAATGCCGGGCGACAAACAACCGACCATGGGCAGCGCCAAACTTGCCCCAAAAGAGGGGGAGGGGTGTGGCATAAACGTAACGGTATATACAATGTTGGTGGAATAGGAAGGTGACTTAGCGAGGGAGGTGGCAAGGTGGCAGGGCGGCAGGGTGGCAGGGTTGGGTGTTTCCTATGCACAAAATACACTTGGAAAAAGTTTAGGGCCTAGTTTGGTAAAGTTTTTCTCTTTTAAGAGTTTTGAAACCTTTTCTTTTAAAAGTTGAAAGGATTTTTGCTGAAAAACTCTTTAAAGAGGTTCTCTCTCAAGGTTATAACCTTTTTCTACACAAGTTTTGGGGAAAAGGTTATTTTTTTTAAGATTTTTGGGATGTTTTCTTAAACAAATAGAAGATATTATGATTTTAAACAACTCTTAAAAGAACTGGTATAGATTGAAATAGTTCTTCAAAGGTTCTCTACCTCTAAGCTTTTTATAAAGAACTTTTTTTTTAACAATTCCTTAAAGAGCTACCTAAGAAAGGGTTCTATTCTTTGAAGTTATATAGTTTGTTTCTGAACAATAATTGTCCAAATAACGATTCTTTGTAGATTGTTATAGAACCTATTCCTTTAGAACTGACTGAAACTATAGTCTCTATAACTCCATATCTCTATAACTCTTCAAAGAGTTCCAGGACCCTTGTTTCTGCTATAATTTTTTTTGAATAATTATTTGAAGATTTTAGAACCCTGTTCTTATAGAACTCTGATAGTCCTCTCTCCCATCTAACTCCCTCTATATTTTCCTCAGTGCATCTCCTTTTATTTGCGAGCTCTCCGTTTGATGACGGCGCGTTTCGTTTCGTTTTGTTCAGTTTCAGTTTGAGTTTCAGTTTCAGTTTCTGTTTCAGTTCAGTTTGGTTTGGTTTGGTTTTCTGGCCAGGCTGGGGCTTCGTTTCTTTATTTCTGTGCCTGTAAGTTTCATGTTTGTGTGTGTTTGTGTTTGTGGTGGTGGTCCCTTTTGTTGCAAGCTTTGAAAAGGTAAAGGAGCCGAGCCGGCCGTGGCACAAAGCCGAGTTGGTAGCCCAGGCAACCACCTGGCGGCCATCCCGGCCAGCGACAGCCTCAATTTGCATATGGAATTTATGCTTTTGATGGCTAGGGGACTTGGGAGACTGGGTACTGGGTACTGGGGAGTGGAAAGTCAACTGCATGTTAATGAAAGCCATAGCCATAGTTTGGTCCTAAGTCTAAGTCTAAGGCAGAGGAAGAGGCATCTCGCGATGCCGTCATGCATTTTTTAAAAGCCAAAGATCCAAAAAAAAAAAAAAAAAAAGAGTTCAAGGATAGCCCCCCGAAAACTGGGCCAACAAATGACAATTAAAAGTGGAATTCCTTTTCGATAAATTGTCGCCAGAGAGCGAAGACCCATTGTGTTTCTGAAACGAAAAGGCCACAAGTTACAAGTCGGAGTTTAGCATTCAGAGCCATGACATTTCCTAGAATTTCAGTTCTCAACCAGTCACTCCGTCAATGTCCATCCAATCGAGATCA
Source organism: Drosophila pandora (assembly GCA_021223865.1). Lineage (NCBI taxonomy): Eukaryota > Metazoa > Arthropoda > Insecta > Diptera > Drosophilidae > Drosophila > Drosophila pandora. Next base: position 513,129 of record JAJJHT010014385.1, on the reverse strand, counting down.
AAGTCTAAGGCAGACCACCCACCCCCTTCAATAATAATGCCTTTCACTTGTCCAACTACACTGAGGGAAAATCAAAAAAGAAGAGAAGCCAGATAGACATCAAGTTTACGACTCTTTTTCGCTTTGAAATGTAACTGGCAGTGGAGGGAAGCCATTCGTCACTCGCCCGAACGACAAACATCCAATTAAGCTATAAAAATCTTAATTTAATTCTTTGCCACACGACTGGATGTTGGGGGAGGAAGGGAGTTCAGTTTCTAGGAGTTTAGAGTTGGAAGCCAGAGCCAGAGCTGGAGCCAGAGCTGGAGTCAGAGCCAGAGCCATTCACATTCCCTATTCGCAGTTTGGAAACCGAGTGCAGAGCGCAGCGATGACGACAACGATTTATGGTGGCCGGTTTTTCTTCATTTAGGCTACAGGCGCTCTAAGCAACAAAAAACAAAAAGCAAAGCAAAAAAGCATACAAAAAGCATACAAAAAGCAACAAAAAAGCAAGAAAAAATGCAAGAGCAACCAAGCAACAAGGCAGGCAGCAAGGCAGCATGCATTTTTCATGAATTAGTTCACATATAAAAGTCAAATGCAGCCCAGAGTTGGAAAACGAACTGGAAAACAGAAAAAAAAAGAAGGAAAAAAAATGTGTAAGGGAGTGGGTGGTTGTGAGGGGTTAACCCCAAAAGGCAGGAACAACTGAAGCTGGCTGGAGGCATATAAACAGATTTTGTGGTCGTTGCACATTCACATACACAGAAAAAAAAATAAAAGGAGATTACAAACAACAGAACAACCCATAAGGAAAAGGGGTGTTCTGGAAAAGGGAGTTTTTTGGGGGATTTTAAATTATGGGAATTATTGGTACTATTATACTATAGATATAGTTCTTTAGGTCTGATACTAATACTATATAAAAGTTTAGAGAGAGAGGAGGAGTTATAGACAGAACAACCCACAAAAAAAGGAGTTTTTGGGATTTTTCGATGAAAAATAAATAGGAGTTTTGGGAGAAAATGGAGAATTACAAATTAGGAACAATCCCCCAGATAAGAGTTAAGGGAGTTTAGGAACTAACTCAAAAAGTATCTGAATTATATGTTCCTTTACAACACTAAAGTTTTAGTTATAAAATTAAAATACTAAACTTCAAAAAAATATGCAATAGAATATATATCACCAAAAAAAAGGGCGTTCTTAGAAATGAAAAAGGAGTTTTGAGGTTTTAAGACAATTAGGGATAGATATAGACTTCTATAAAGATAATATAGAAGTACCTATACTTTCCAGTGTTATTTTTGTCCAAAGTATTTATTTTACAAAGCCCCCTCTGGCTCTTTAAATAATTTCTGATGAATTTAATAATAAATATTTAATAATAAATTTAAAATCAAACAAGTTGGAATAGTAGCATATTCCAATAATATAAAAAGCAAAAGTGCTTAAAGCTACAGTGTTTTTGAAGCGAAAACTAAATGTTTTTGGCACCTGGCACCTAGTTTGTTGATTTTTGGAGGCCTAATTAATGAAACGAAAGCAGTGCCTGGGCCTGGGCCTGGACCATTTTGGTTTGGGCCATAAATTAGATGATGCATGTTTGGTTTTAGTTTCTGATTCAGTTTCCAGGGACTACTACCCTCCTTCTTCTCCCATTTGAGATAAAAAAATCTTGGCCGCTTTGCAAAAAAAAAAGGAGAAAAATCAAAGGAATCTAGAGACCAGAGTCTGTTCCGTGACCCAAAAATGGAAAAGCAACCTGGAGGGGATAGAGCTCAGTCAGCAGGATAAAGCGAGAAGCATTTAATGCGAGAGGCCCCTTGTTTGTTGTTTGTTTGTTGTTTGTTTGTTGTATGTTTGTTGTTTGTTGTGCCCGTTGGCCATTTCATGGCTATAACCCCTCCTCCCTCTGGTGGCCCACTTGACGGCACGAGACACAAAAGGGGGTTAAGCTGTTGGCTGAAAGCAGGATTTGCTCTCCAAGAGAGAGGGAGGGGGGGTAAGGACATTCAAGGATATGAGAAAAATAAAACCAAACAGGACCAACAGGACCAGGAACAATGAACGGTACATTGAGCAAGTTAAAATATAATAAATAGGCTTAAAAGCAGCATGTAGGCCAGGGAGTCCTTGCGAGTCCTTTTTTCTCTCTATTTCCCTCTCTCTCTCTCTCTCTAAATAAAATTGGAAAAAAAATATTTAAAACGAATGCAGAACTCCTGAAAGTGAAATATATGAAATATTTCCAGAAAGCAATTAAGCACTCAACCGAACAGGATTCAAAAAGGATTCAAAGGAATAGTTGATAGACAGGAGGAGTCAAGGATAACTAAGTTGTTTCTATAACTTCTCTTTGAAGTCTCTCTCTCTTATTTTTTTTTTTAAGAAAAATCATTTAAGAAACTCACCTGATGGCTGTCACAGTCTTCAGAGTCTTCCAAGTCTGGGAAAGTCAGTTCCTACTCCTCTAAGATGCGATGTTTCTGGAAAAGAAGATCAAAAAATAAATTAAAATGAAATAAAAATAATAATAATAATAGGAATATAAGGAAGAATAATAACAAACAAAGCAAGGACTTGTGGTAAGAGGCACTCGAAGGCTAAGAGACAGGACTAGGGGGAGAGACCAAGATCCTGAGACTCAGGTCCTGAGACTCTTGAGGTCTACCTCCTCCTTGCTTATTAATTTCATTTTTGATTCTGTCTCGAGTGATTCCGAAAAAAGTCCTCGAAAAAAAAACTGAACAAAAATGGAAAAGGACAACAGGCCATCGAATATGCAAAAAGGACAACAGCCAGAGCCCACCTCTGGGGCAAGTTAAGGCGTGAAAAAGCCTGCCACACTCACTGTACTCACTGTACTTGTGTATGTGGTTCAAGGTCTCTGGCGAAGCGCCTTTTGTTGCCACATATGTACATATGCCGCACATGCCCCACATACTCGCCATACAAAGTGTGGCAGTGGCAGCAGAGGCAGAGGAAAAAAAGTGAAAGTAAATTATTAAAAACAATTGCAATTGGCGTTGCTGCCACTCGCTGTTTGTGCCACTCTCCAGAGTGGTAGGTTGTGCCCCAAAAAAAAGGGCTCTAGAGGTCAGAGGTTGCAAGACCATCAATTGGTTGGGAGAACCCCTAAAAAGATACCCCCTTCGATGAACCACCTGAGGAATCTGGCTTCCAAGACACTGATTTATTTTGGAAACTTAATTGAAAGATTCCTTGTGGCTGCCTCCTCTCTGATTAATGACCTCTTGCTGACAAGTGCAACACTTGCCCCGGACTTGCAACAAAAATGTCCATCAGCTGGGTGTCAAAAGTTAAAAAAAAGAAGTCCTGAAAAGCAGCTTAGTAGAGCCATATTGCTCATACGCAGCGTGGTCTCGGAGACAGAAATGAAGTTGCTGTTGCAAGTAGGGCTGTTGTGTGGCAAGTACAAGGACTGTGTAGCTGTGACAAGACAGTGTGCATCATGATTTATGTCGTTTTATTTAATTTTAATTGAAAAACTTGCACACGAAAAAGCGACAAACTCGGTCTCTTGGCTTTCGGGGTTTTTGGGGTTTTGGTTTTGGGTTTCTGGTCTCTGGTCCCTAGTCCCTGGTCCCTGGCTCTCGGTTCTCCCCAAAAGCCAAATATAATTAAAATGGCATTTAAAATAGTCCCCCCCCTCTGTCTTCTGTGGCAGCAACAATCTGCAGCAGCAGTTTGCCAGAAAACTGACTGCCTGACTGCCAAAATGCAAATAAATAACAAGACAAAGGCTCAAATGCAAATAGAATGACTTTATTAAATGGCCACCACAGTCGGGGGGAGTGTCCTGGGAGGGATAAAAGGGGCGTGGCAAAAGGAAGAGGCTCAGTCTCAGCCTTAGACTCTGTCTCTGTCTCAGTCTCAGTGGGAAGACCTGTTTATAAACCTTACAGAGTTCACAGTTCACAGTTTTTGGCAAATAATACAGACTACTACTACTACTAGCAATAAAAAAAATACCAAAAAAAGGGGTTCCAGAGAGGAGGTGGGGGCAAGCCAGCACTGACAGGTCAGGGGTCAGAGGCGACTCGGTCTCACAGACAAAAGTAAAGCCGCGTCTAACAAGCCACGCGACCTTTTCTTTTTCCTTTTTTTCTTTTATATTTCTTTCATATTTTTCCCCATTTTTTCCATTTTTTTTTTATGACAAATGCAAATGACGCACTCGAAAAAGGGGCGTGGCTATGGTGGGGGTGGGAGTGGGGGATAAGGGCGGTAGACAGGCTACAAGCTACAGTCTACAGGCTAAATATGAACTCTCCGAGTGGGCACACAGTCTATGAACAAGACATTACAAGAGCCAAGCCATCATATCAGAGCTACAAGAACAGTGGTTGGGTTTTCTTTCTTTTTCCTTGATTTTTGAAGATAATACTATAATATACCAGATTTGATTATTAATATTAATACTAGTATTAATACTACTAGATATTTTATGAATTTTTATCTCAAACTTGCATTATTTATTTTTAAAAAGCTTTTTGAAACGTTTTTTTAAAGACAGTTAAAGACAGACGTAAAGTTTTGTAACACAATGACCTCTGGGCACACTATTTTATTTAAAAAACTTTCTAGCTTTTCTTCTTTTCAGTTCTAAATTTTTCAACATTTTTTCAAAAGATTTTAAAAAAGTTTTCTAAACTGTTTTCAAAGTTTATGACCTCTGGGCACACTATTTCGTTTAAAAACTTTAAAATATTCTAGATTTTATTTTAATAAAAGCTACTAAAAATATTAAAATCAAGAGTTTGATTACAAAAACTACTCAAAAAATACTAAAATAAATACTAAACATTTTTTAGATTCAAAAATTTATTCAAAAACCTCTCCTACAAAACCCACTGTACTTGAAATATAAAAAATCATAAACAAAATCCGGAAAAATAAACAGAATTGGCAAGCAGAAGCAGAAAAACTGCCGCCAACGCCATAAATCATGCGGCCAACATAAAATGGCAACAGTAACAGCAACAACAACAACAGCTTGCAACAAAAAAGGAGACACCTACAAAAAAAAAATAAATAAACGAAACGTGGCATATGACCAGTACTGGAATATATATACTTGTATATATATACATATATATATGGAAAAAAAAGGGAAATTAAATAACAATAACAAGGTTAGCTCAGAACGTTGTTGATGTTGTTGATGTTGGTGGTGCTGCTGCTGTTGCTGGTGGGGCAGCGATAACGGTTGCCAACTAAGTGCAACAGCAAGCATGCAGCAAGCAACATGGAAAACATTTCGAGTGTGCAGCGAATTGAGTGTTTTTATTGCATTAACATAAATAAATTAGAATGCCGGGGCATGGTCTGTGCCATTGCTAGTGCCATTCCAAAAAAAAGCAAAAAAGCATGCTTTTTCTGTGCTTTGCTGACTGGAAGAGCAACCAAAAAGCAGAAACAGTCACGAAAATGTCAAAGAAACAAGAACTTGTTGCTTGTTCTTGGTATACTAATTTGTTTGCAGTGCATTTTCTTGGATGGATATACCAAATAAATACCAAAAGTATACAGAGGAATATAAAATATACGAAAAAAAGCATGCTTTTTTTATGATTTTGTAAATAAAAAAGCGAGAAAAAGGAGGAAATAAGAACTTGTTGATTGTTCTTCACTCCAAATATGTCCTTGCAGAGCTTTTTCTTAAATTTTATACCAAATAAATACCAAATATATGTGTAGAGATGAAATATACTGAAAAAAGCATGCTTTTTCAATACTTTGCTTTGTGAAAAAGCAACAAAAGAGAAGAAACAGTTAGAAGAATGTGCCAGAAACAAGAAGAAGTGTATTTTCTTTGTAAATATACCAAATATATACTAAATAAATACCAAATATAAGCTAAAATATAAAATCTACCAAAAAAGCATGCTTTTTTGAAGCTTTTTGGAACTAGTTCTTAATAAACATTACTTTCCAGTGCCTCTTCCTGCTAAATATACCAAATATATACCAAAAAACCCATAAAAAGCCACTTGGCCACGTGCTGCACTCCACAGACCTTCAAAAACCACACACAGATATGAATACAGAGAGAGAAAATATCCATAAAGTGTGACATGCTGGCCGCTGGGCAGTGAACAGGTAAGAGCCACAAAATGTGGCTGCAACAAAGGCCTGTCTTGTGTCTTCTGTTGTCGTGTGGCATGCGTGTGGAAATTGTAATGACAGTTTGCTGCTTCTGTCAGAATTTCTGCTCAGAGCTGCTCAGGCTATAGCTCTGTAGCTCTACTGGAGCTCCTTGAACAACACACTAGTGTAGAGTGCCCTGTGGCCGTGTCCTGACCGCAAAATTGTTGCCTTTCTGCGGGTCAGAGACAGTGCTGTCGTCAGCAGCCAAGAACTAAAGTAACAAACAGGCTGGAGCTGGGCTGGAGTTGCAACAATATCCATGGGGATAAATGACAATAAAAAGCTTTAAGCTGTTTGGCTCCTCTTAGCCCAGTGTCAATAAAATGAAATTAAAAACTTTAAATAGCAAGGAGGCGTAGAGGCTCAGAGGCTCAGAGATGCCAGAAGGATGAAGGAAGAACAATTTAATCAAGAAACTGCAAGTGCAACAACATTACTAGAAAGTGCAACAATAAGAGCATTCAGCAATTTCAAATGAATGCCCAAAGCAGCTCAAGTGCCACACCGAAAATAGTTACATTTTTTCAAATAAATATTAAAATTAAATGGGTTTAATAGAATTATTATGAATATAGTTTCTAAGGAAGAAGGACAGGCTTTTAAACTCTTTTTTGAGTGATAACAAATATAAGAAACCTCTTAATTTCTCTTTGTGCAACATTTGCATGCCACCAACACCGAAAATTAGAATAAAGAAGATGCAACAGCAGCAGCAACATCATCAGCACCAGAAACAATCAAAAAGTTTTTAAAACAAATTAAAACTTGGCGACAAGCCGAGACGGAAAGTGTTTTGGGAAAATAGAAGCAAGACGGCATAGGATTTTCTTCTTCTACGGGGGTTTTATGGTTTACGGTTTAGGGGTTTACGGGTTTACGGTCTACGGTTACGGTTCCGGTGGTTACTGTCTCGCCGGTTGTACGGCAATTGCTTCGTTAATTTATTGTGCGGTCAATTGCCTCACTTTCCTTGCCTCCTTGGATTATTTAATTTGTTTTTTTTTTTCTTTTTTTTGAGACAGGATACACCCCTTAATAAACAGAAGCTAGCCAGCCAGGAGTATCAAGACTATTAACTGAAAAGTTTATCCTTTTGAAAGTCTAGTGGCAATTGTAATTTGTTATAAAAAAATACACAAAATTGATTCAAACTATTAGCGAAAGTTAATGGAAACTGAAAACAAACAAACGGCATCAGCGAACCAAACTTTTCTTCATTTAAATAAACACTTTGAAGTGTGTTTTTTATTTACATTTTCTTTTTCTTTCTCTTATTTTTTTTTTTTTATTTATTTATAGTTTGATACAGAAAACTGTTCACAGTTAATCGCAAATGCAATTGCATTTAAATGGCAGCCGCCCAAAAATACTCCTCCTTCTTTGAAAATGCAATCAAATGCGATGAAAACTTGGAACACAGGGGGCAGGGTGGCAGGAGCAATAGGAGGTGGTGGCAAGTGGAAACTTTTGCCACCAAAAACGCAGAGACTAAATGCAAAGTGCTCAGCTGCAATTGCAAGAAAACTTAAATCGAATTCATGACAAATGATGCGCGAATTTTTCATTCGTCTTTGAAGAGAACTCGAAGGAAAAAAACTCAAAAAAAAGAGGAGGTTGGAGGCTGGGGGGTTTAGTTCTAAAGAGCTCTTGAAATTGAGCTTCCAAAATGCCATGAAAAAAAAATATAGAATCCCTGAGAGGCAAGTCTAGGTTGTGTTGCAGGTTTCCTCAAAGGATTTTCCAACAATTAGAAGCAGAAAAGTCGAAAAGATTCTTGTTCTTGGCTTTAATTTGAAAAGAAATGGAAGTTTTCTAAAAAGTTTGCTTCAAAAATACCAAATATATAAGCTTTTCATAGCTGGTATTTATATGGTATTAAATAAAAGTCGTAGATACTAGAATAAAGTACTAAATTCTATATACTAGTACTAGTAATTACTACAAAAGTACTAAAGTAGAGTACATAAAGAGTACCGGGTATCATATAGTTCAGTAATCTAGTATTTCTCTACTTTTCTTCAGTATTTTATAGTTCTATCCCTTTGGTATTCTATATTTTAGTATAAAAATACTTTGGAAAGTTTTCAGAACATTTCTATTGAAAAAAATACCAAATCTATAAGCTATTTATACCCGATACTCGCTGATTACAAAGATATTTAGTATTTTTAAGCCTTTCTTTGCCAAACCAACTAACTTTTAAGGATAAACCAACAAAAAAAGTTAGTCTTTTAAAAGAGTGCCGGGTATCATCTAGTCTTGAGATTTTCCACTTCCCTGGCCCTCTTCAGACCAAAAAGGTTAAAGCCAAATTGGAAAAAAAGGCCCATGCTTCGCTGAGCAGTCAAGGGTGTTCTTAATGAAATTAACCCTTGGCTGCCCTCAGAGCATGATTATAGTTAGTTGGTTACTTAGTTAGTTACTAGTTAAGATGAAGATGTTGCAAGAACTTGACCACAAAATCACATAAAAACGCTAACCACTCTATGGCTGACTTTCACACACACTTGCTGACTAATTCCCAGAAATATTTCCTTGTGAGTTAACCCCTTTTAGTGCCCTAACCACCCCTTTTAAAATCCATATGTCCATTAGCAGCCAGAGACAGGCAAACAGATGAAAGAATTGTAAATTCATGAGACTTGCCGCACAGCACCGGACATGTGGGGATTGGATTGTGGATTGGATTGTCGTGCAACAGATTCGTGCAACACACATACTACACACATACCTGAGTATCTGAGAGAGTGTGTGGGTTGTCACATAATCCATTGTTTAGTTTTTCATATTTTTTTTGTATTTATTAAGCAATTAATCAAAACGATGGGTCATCGGTCTGAGAAAGTCGCCAACGGCCAGTGCCACAGAGTGTCACTAACAGATCCATCATCGATCGAAGACTGTATCTTTTGTTGTTCGAACAACGGGTTTCTGGTATTTTTTTCCATCTTTTCTGCTTTTGGAGATCTCTGCGAAAGTGTTGCCCAAAAAAACAAGAAAATTGACATCAACTTTCGCCTGAAATCCTAAATTCGAATTTGAACTTTTATCCAAAACGGAGTTCAATCGCCTCAAATTTTCAGTTTTGATTTTTATTTCTGGGATAAGAGTGTTTGGGGATGAGGGATAAGTGCATTTCATGAGCCATAAATTGCAATTTCCATCCAAGTACTTGGCCCAGGGGCTACCCCAGTATGAATATTTAAGCGAGAAATCAGTTCCAGACACTGCCAGAAAGTTAAAAGAGTTTCTTAAAAACATTCCTTCCCTAACATAAAAGTATTTAGATTTCCTTTCAGTGTCTAAACTTTTTTTGAAAAGGAATATATGAATGAAATATAATGTTTCCTACCTTAGCCTGGCTGTCCTGACTGTCCTGACTACTTCTAGTAGCAGTAGTTCCTCTCAAGAACCTCTCAGCTTTTATCCAAAAAGTTCAACCACAAACTTTGTCCTCACAATGTGGCATCATTTGTCCCTCCACTGTTGCCTCTGTTTCTGTCTCCATTTCTGTTGCAATTTCCAAATCAAGTGGCCAGTATGGAGTTTCTCTAACGAATCATTCAAAACTTCTATCTTTCTTATTTTTCTTCTTATTTTTTTTTCTATCCACTGCTAGTCTGTGAACTCTATGGAGCATGTCAAGTTGCCGTTGCACTTGAAAGTTTTCAAGTGAACTTGCCGCAAGGCACAGAGGCACCGAGACACTCTAGACACCCGAGACACCTGAGACACCTGAGACACCTGAGAGATGGTCAAGTCGGCGATCAGTTACCTTGCCGGCCCAAATTTCTGTGCCACAAATCGCCACGCATCGCCTGACAAGTTCAAGTTTAAGAGACGCGCTAGCTTGTGCCACGCAATGTGCGATTCGCGGGCGCCAAAAAGGTATTTTATTTTGTATTTTTTTCTCTCATTTTTTATTAATAAAAAAATAGAAAGAAAAGAGAGAAAAAAAAAACAAACAAACGGCGGCTAACAGCGACTGACTTTGGCAACGTGTTGAGCCGGTTTTTTGGTTTCGTATTCAGTTTCTTGTTTGCCGCGGCCAGGCAGCACATGGCCACCGGTCAACATTTTTGCAGCACGCGTCCCACTCCAAGGCACAGATACAGATACTCAGATACATAGATACTTCAGATACATAGATACTTCAGTTACAAATACAAAAAGCCAGAAAAAAGCAAGAAAAAGCCAGAAAAGAAAGAAGCAAAAATCCGGTCCAGCCACGCTCAATAAAAATGTTAATTCGAATCTGTAACAAGTTCAACAGCAGCTACTAGGGAGCAACTTGGAAGGCAGCAACCTGCAACTAGCAACTTGCAACTAGCCACATCAACAGCTTCAACTACTATCTTACTATAAACTAGCCACTAGCCTCAACAATTGCAGTTTCTCTGGAGTTTAGTGACATCTAATTAGTTGATGAACGAACTCCAAGAGAGTTAAGAGTTCGAAACTCAAAAAAAAATAAATAGAAACTCTTCTTTTAAGCATATTTTTTACATATTTTAACTTTTTTTTACTTAAATTGTAGTTATTTCGTCACTAATATCAAGTATTTTAAAGCCAGCCAGCTCTTTCGTCACTAGTATTTTTATTTAATACCAAAACAATGAGAAAAGCTAAGAAAACTTGAGCTTAGAGATCTTCCACATCCCCACATCTTGAGGATATAAGATAGTATGCAGTAGAGTTTAGTATATAGTTAAAATATTATTTTATAGGATAGTATATAGTCTAGTATAGTATGGTATATAGAACAGTATAGTATAGGAGTAAAGTTTGATACTGAATAGTGCAGTCTAGTATATACCACAGTGTAGTACAGCCCCCTCTATACTTTATAAGAGTTCCCTGACCACCTAGCCTAGCCTGACCGACCCCCCAACCTCCAACTGTATTCGATCCATCATCTGATTGATTATGAAAATGCCACACATACGAAAGCGTAATCAATGATGATGATGATACTGCCTGCTACCGCCTCCTCTACAGCCCCAACCTCTGATGTTTATTTATTTGTTTAATAAAACGCTGCAATCTTGAATGGGTATGGAGTATGGAGTATGGGTAGTATGGGTTGTATGGCCACCGATTGAAGCAAAGAAGAAACCGTAACCATTATTATTATTTATGATTATTGTTCAGTCCCCTTTGGGTTTTCATCGAAGGCGGAAATGGCCAGTTGAACTAGATAATTGATAAACTGAACCGAGTCCGGGTTCGAGCTTACCATTATTATTTATTTTTGTATTTTTATTTTTAGATTTTCATTATTTTTTATGTGGCAAGTGCATAGCCGGAAAAATTAATTGAGCAAAAAAAAGGTCTCTATCTTTTATCAAATTAATGCAATTTTATATCTCTCTGATTGATCTGATGGAGGTGGATCTACTCTGTACA
>JAJJHT010014385.1:485816-496727 GCA_021223865.1 Drosophila pandora | reverse complement strand
TGGCGGCGACAAAATGACAACAAATACGAAACGACGGAAGCAACGCGACTTGGATGTCATCGGGTTTCAAGCCAATTTGTTTTTCTTCACTTAAGGCCAAGGCGCTGAACAGACAGAGAGAGAGAGGGGGCTACAACAGAAAGAGACAGGGATATAGAGGGAGAAAGAGAAGGGTAGATGGGGAAAGGGGGTGTCTATATGTCAGGGAAATTATCAAGAAATCGAAAGACAAACGTGGGAAGCTATAGTTTGGAGAAGGGCAAGCTTTGTCTGTGAATTTGTTTTAATTTTAATTTTTAATTTAAATTTTAAAAAGTCCCTCCTTTCAAGACACTCTCCTCCTCTAGCTTCTTGCCACATTTTGTGGCAAGTGGGAGAAAATGTTAATGATGAAAATCAAAATCAAAATACAAATAAAAATGAAAGTTTCAATTACAAATTATCTCAGACTGGGTCGTCGTTCGAATTTTTGTTTCAAAAGCTCAGGGAGTGAGGCAAGCTAGTGGGGCATGGGGCAGGGGCATGGACTGTGGCATGGACAGTGGCTGACAAAGCTGGCGAGACATTTAATTACTGGTTTTTCCACGGCCTGACTTTGAAGGTGAATGCCTGGAAATGAACACTTGAGTCGATTGGAAACGCATTTTCGAAATCAAGTGGAGCACTTTGTTATCGATTTCCCATCGAATTCCTTTAAAATCTGACAAAGGAATATTTTTTAGATTTTTTCAAAATTTTCCTAAGGGTACCCCTTCAAAATGAGGAGTTTCCCCATATCAGACTTTGAAATGTCCATAACTTCGGCAATTTTTATCCAATCTTTAAGAGGTATACCTTAATCGATTTGTGGATCGATTTCCAATAATTCCTCATCAAAATCTCAGAAAAAAATATTTTTTAAATTTTTTTCAAAATTTTTCCAAGGGTACCCCTTCAAAATGAGGAGTTTCCGAATATGGCCCACTTTGAAGGCTATATCTCGGCCAATTCTAATCAGATCCTCGAGAGGAATACCTTTATCGATTTGTATATCGATTTCCTATCGATTCTCATCAAAATCTGATAACCGAAAATTTTTAAAATTTTTTTCATATTTTTCTGATGGAACCCCTTACAAGTTGTGGGTTTTCGTAAATGAACCCTTTGAATGTCTATATCTCTGGCATTTCTCATCCGATCTTTAAGAGGATTACATTTATCGATTTGTATATCGATTCACCATCAATCTGCATTAAAATCCTGAGCCGAAATAATTTTTAAAATTTTTTCATATTTTTCTAGGGGAACCCCTTGGAAAATGCGGAGTACCCCTATATGACACCTTTGGATGGCTATATCTTTCCCATTTTTTATCAGATTTTCAAGCGGAGTACCTTAATCGATTTCTATATCGATTTGGTATAATTTCCAATCAAAATCTGAGAACAAAATATTTTTCAGATTTTTTCTAAATTTTTCAAGGGGTACCCCTTCAAAATGAGGAGTTTCCCCATATGACCCCTTGGAATGTCGATAACTTGAACAATTTTCATCTGATCCTTGAGGGGAATACCTTAATCGATTTGTATATCGATTTCCAGTAATTCCTCATTAAAATCTAGAAAAAAAATATTTTTAAAATTTTTTCAAAATTTAATGATGACCATATGAGTCCTTGGAAAGTCCATAACTTGAACAATTTCTATCCGATCTTTAAGAAGAATACCTCAATCGCTTTGTATATCGATTCCCGATAACTTCTCATCAAAATCCTGAATCGAAATATTTTTTAAATATTTTTTAGACTCTCCCCCAAGGCAGCCCCTTGGTCAGCTTGGCCAATTGAAAGTGTTTCGGAAGAAAGAGCGTGGCGGAAAGGCACGAGTTGGCAGCTTGAGCTTCTTGGCCAAAAAAGCAGTCGGCAATTAGCCGGCCAGTCTGGCCAAACAAAGGCCGGCCCGGCACTGGTACTGGCACTGGGACTGGGACTGGGGCTCATTGCCAGCAATTTGTTCAACTCATTGTGGGAATCAATCGGCGGCATTTGGCGGCAGACTGAGACTGCTAGTCAGTGGGTCCAAGGCCGTCCAAGGCAGCCACAAAGCCATAAGTAAGTAACAAATAAATAAGAAATAAATAAAAAAAATAAAGAAAACTAAATAAAAACTAAATAAGAAGCAGTATAAAGAGCAGCTGAGAAGCTAAGAAGCTTAGCAGCAGTTTGTTGACATTTTAGGTGGCCCTGTCTTGGATGACTTTTAAAAGATATTGTATCTATGTCTGTTAGTATCTCTAGCTATATCTCTATATATCTCTCTAGTTATATCTCAGACTATATCTCTAGTTATATCTCCATCTGTTAGAGACATTTCGCAACCAATATTTGCCCTGAATGAGACACTAAAGTGAATTATTAGTTGTGCCAATAATTGCACAGTTTGCTTCGCTTCGCTTTGCTTTCGAAGCTGCCCCATTCCGTTGCACATTCCACCAGTCCACCACCACCACTATGATGACAGCTTGTGACAATATTTGGTCAGAGGGTTAGGGAGTTAGAGGGAGTGTCTAGTGGGAGATGGGAGGTCTGATCTGGGTGATTGGAAAACATGTTTCCGGGTTGGCCAGTAGCTCCAGCAGCAATTAGTGATAGGAAAGTGGCCTCTAATGGCTTCGAAATAGAACTTTTAACTCTTAACTTCCAATAGAATATGTAGAGGAAGTAGTCTCTTAACTTATTTGCTTAAAAATTCATAAGGCTATTAGCTTTAAAAGCTTTTAAAATTTAATAAACTCTTTAAAAAGTTTCGAAATCCAAGTTCTTGAGACATAAATTGGTTGAATGAAGGCCTGATTGATTGATTGATTGAATGATTACTTGATTGATTGAATGATTAGAGCTGTAAGGGGTCTTAATAGCATCATTCTGGCCATCCAACTGATAGATTTCCAATCAATTGTGCCTTCTGACCAGCTGCCCAGCTAGACCAGCTACCCCCCCTAATCCCTAGTGCGGTTTAGGCAACAAAATCTCGTTGCATGCCCCATGAAAGAGCTCCTCCATGCCCCCATCCTCCAATCCACCCCCTATTTGCATTTATTTCGATTTCTAGATGGCCTGCAAAGGGACAGAGAGTTAGGGGGTAGTCTCTTTCATTTTCTCCATTTAATACCCCCGCAGCTGTTGGCTGAAAAGCAATCTAGTGCTATCTAGGGTTAGATGGCATCCCCCCCTTTAAAGTTACACTTCTCACTCACCATTTAAACTGCCGACACATGTGGACACTGAGGACTGGGCTCCTCCTGGCTGGCTTCTGAAAGGAAAAATATGGAAATTCTAGAGATATTTTACAAATATATGTATATGGCATCCCCCCTTAGTCTCTTAGAAGACTAGTCACGTGCCAAGTTGCCACTAAACTGTGGCTAGTACCACCTACAGTTCCTGAGAAAAAAAAAAAATCTAAAACTTCAACTCATTATTTAATATTTTTTTTTGTTTTTTTTTTTGAGGAAGGGGGGCTCTGGTTCATGACCCAGAAAAAATAAAACAGAGAAAGAAAAGTATCTTGTAGCTGGAAATGTGTACGTGCGGTCATCTGTCATGATTCTCAGTTCCTCTCGCTGTCATGGCCTACAAAATGTTGAAATATGAAGGGGGGTTTACATCTAATGGGACTTCCTCTTCTCTCTTCAGTTACCCCCCATTTTTTTTTGCGCTTTTGGACAGAAAGTGGACCTGTGGTGCGTGAGCTTCGCTTAAATGTCAATTATTTCACGCTTATTGGACTCTTGATGGCCTCTGAGAAAGCAGCGCGACTCTACTTCTATATATAGAGTACCAGACCAGGTACTCTTCCAACTTCCACGACTCCAAAAAAGCAAGAGTTATGGTCTGTGGTAGCCTTTTTATGGCATTTTAATGCCTGCTTTATGGGCGTGTGTGACGGAGATCGTTCAGCGGAGAAAGAGAGATGCCGGAGAGACCAAGAAGACTGTCTTCTGTCTTCTGTCTTCCGTCTAGACTTTAGATTTGAAATCAAGATCAAGTGGGTCAGTCAGTCAGTCAGTCGATCGAAGTCGAAGCAAAGACGTGAGAATATTTCACTTTTCAGAAAGAGAAAGAAACTAAATCTTCAAAGAGTCTTAAGAAGAATTCTTCTGAGATATCCCAAGACTCACTAACTAGTCTCTAAAATCTAAAAAAACCCTAATGTGAGAACATCTTCTCAAAACCTTACTTTCTCTCCCCTTTTTTTCTCTCAGTCTTTTTTACAGACTCCCCCCCTATTCTTAATTAAAGGAAATGCCATAAAATCTATAAAACTAAATAGTTTATCTGAAAACTAACCCAAACTTTAACCAA
This sequence comes from Drosophila pandora, assembly GCA_021223865.1. Classification (NCBI taxonomy): domain Eukaryota; kingdom Metazoa; phylum Arthropoda; class Insecta; order Diptera; family Drosophilidae; genus Drosophila; species Drosophila pandora. The sequence continues at coordinate 492,385 of JAJJHT010014385.1, read as the reverse complement.
TTTCCCAAACCAAATTTCCCTCACTTTGCAATAAAAATGCGGGGAAAGGGAGTCAGTCTTCGGGAATCTCCGAGAGTCTTCTCCTCCTCAGAGTCTAAGAGTCTCCTCCTCTGGAGTCTTAGCTAAGCGGGTCTTAAACTTTGTTCCGCCAACGTAACGACATTTTGTACGACCCCATTTCCCCAAGTCGTAATAATTTCATGAAAAACGCAGCACAGCCACCCCTCTCTTCCCACTCTTCACTCCCTCGACTGCAGTTTTTTGGTCAAAAGGAGGATGAGTTTTTCTTTTTTTTTTCTTTTTTTTTCTTTATATATATATTTTTCTTTTTGCTTTTTTTTTGGTGGCTCGGTAATGTGCCAGTAAAAGGTATTTTAACGCTGGAATGCCTCCTTACCAAATACAGACTCCCCCCCTTTTTCCGAGGGGGAGCTGCTTCGGCTGCTTTGTCATGAAAAATAACTTTGCTTCGTTGAAATGACAGTCACGATTTTACTTTTTTTTTCTGCCTTTTTATTTTTTTTGTTTTTTGTGGAACTTCTTCTGGGCAGTAGTATCTTCATCCCCAGACTCACTCCCTCCTTTTGAAACTTCCCCCTTTTTTCAGACAGTGTAACAGACTAAATGAAAGATGATGAATTTATTAAATTCCCATGTCTATTTTGGGCGGAAAAAAGGGGTAATGTTGTCTGGTAACCAATTTTTATCTTCAAAAAGATGTGTTATTTAATATGAGGATATAATTTCCATTAAATCCTGAGATTTTCATCCAAATTCTTGGAGTAATTTGGCAAATAAATGCAATTATTTAATTTCAGAGACCAGGGAGAGTAGTAACCCCCCTTGAAGATTGACAAACTTTACATATATTTATGTATTTATGTTCCTTGGCTCTCAAAAGAACACAAAGCATGAAAAACTTTCTTCCATTTCCAAAAAAAAAAATAAAACATTCTTTTCAAAGAACTTTGCAGAGACTGGGAGGAAGGGAGGAGGAAGTCTAGGAGGAGGCCCCTTTGGCAACTGGATACCTGAAAAAGGAACTAAGGAATCGCTTGGTAAACTGCGGCGGCTAATAAAGAATGTAAATGGAACAAATTGCTTGGCCGAAAGGTGAAATTTCATAAATTTTCCGCGGGCTCTCTTGAAGCACGTGAAGAAAAACTCAACATCCAAACCGAAAAAAAAAAGAAAAAAACAAAACAAAAGAAAAGTTTTTGGACAAAACAATCGTAAAAATTGCGCTGTGTCATTAATCTGAAGAACCGGTCCAATCTGCGCTCGAGGCTCTTCAATTTTCTTGCCCACCTTTCTATTTCTACAACCTGACCGGAGCAGAGCCCCCCCTTTTTACAACAAAAAAAAATATATATATATCCGCCCACAAGTGTTTTTGTTATAAAAGCGTTTAGCCCTAATTGTTTGATGCTATTTTCGGGGACTTTTTCTTCTTTTTTTTTCTCTTAAAGAAGTGGGAAATACTCTTTATAATCTTATATTATTATAATTATTATTATAATATCATTTAGGGAGTAATACAGTTTAGATTTCAAAACTAGAAGATATTTATTTTCCAAAATCATTTATTGACTGAAATACAAGAGTTCTCTGAAGTTTATTGAAGTTTTTTATAAAAAAAAACCCTTTTTTTTACTTAAGAGTTTCTTTTTTTAGAGGATTTTTGTTAATATTTTGTTAAAGAAAAGCAATAAGTTGGAAATTAATTAAATTTTAGTTATTTTTTAAACAATTTTCAAGAATCTTGCATAAAAAGAGAGATATAATCGTATATTACTATCTAATATCATAACATTTAGAGTCATTTTCTTTAAAAATCTCTGAAAAATAGTTAAAATTTCTTCACCAAACTCTTCTATCAACTGAAGTACAAGAGTCTTGCAAGTTTCATTGATTTTTTTTCCATAAAAAACCCCTTCCTCAAGCCCCTAAACTTTATGGCACTTCCTAATTCCATTTTTTTTTTTTTATGAATCGTAAAATAAGTCTCCCAATCGCAATCGAAGTTGAGAAACCCCTCTAGCGATGACGGCTGCTGTAAAATGTTTTTTAATGACCCCAAAAAAATATTAAAATAAAAGGTGAGACCCCCCTTCCACACCTGGAAATAATTTGAATGCCATTCGTGGAGGGGGGGCCCTGCTGTGTTTATGGTCAGATATAAATTTTTCTCTCCCCTTTGAAAGGAAGGCCAGTCTTATGACACTTTTCTTTGGCCTGCCCCCTTTAAGGGGTTCTTTTAATGAAAAATTAAATTAATGAACGCACATTTGTGGGGCTACCCCCTCTCTCATTTTTTGGCTCAAAGTTTCCTGGCTGGCAAATTAATTTGGCAATTGCAATAAAACTTTTGGCAGCAGATTTGGGCCATTATTCTTGGCTGCAGATCGTCCTTAAGGGGAGTAAGGGGTAGTCTGGTTAGCATGTCCTTCTTATAACCAAAACCATTAAATAAATTAGTCAAATTGCCGTTGTAGGAAAGTTTGTTTTTGCTTTTTTGCTGTAACAGTTATCCAGGATGTTGCAGGACTCTCAGGCTCCAGGACTCTCCATGTCCTTGGAGAAAAAGAAAAAAGGTGTAGCCGGAAAAAAGGTAACCTAATCCCCATCTAATTGGCTGCCAAGATCCTATTTCGCAGTTGAGAAACTTTTCAGAAGGTCCTGTAAGCCAGAGAGAGAGAGGGGGAGAGAGAGAATGTCCTTGGAAGGCAGATTGAAGGCCATAAATCGCAGCTGATTTCATGGCATAATTCCAAGGACCTTCTGCCGTGCAATGAGCAATAATGGCACTCTGACACGACCCCCTGTGACTCGTCCTGTGTTTCGTCCTGTGACTCGTCCTGTGTGCCTGTGCCTGCTGTCCTCCAGCCTTTTGTTCTCTCAAATCAACCCTGAAAGGACAATGGTCCCTGTTCTCTAGTCCCTGTTCTCTGCCTGCCTGGGAGGATACTCTCTAATAAATCCTTGTCACAATATCCTTTTGTTTCGCCATCTTTTTTCACTTGAGAGTGCAGGACTGCTATCCTTTTTTGGAATTTCCAGTGCAATAATTCAAAACACATTCGTTGACGGACAGACAAGGATGCAGGACGAGTGAGTGAGTGAGAGAGATGGCTAGTCTGAGCCTATGATTAAGGTCCTGTCGGCACGCAGATACCAGCCATATGCTTCATTATCCTTTGATTTTTTTGGGCATTCTGCTAAGGGGATTCATCAAAATTAGCAAGAAAGAGATGGACACAGAGGGAGATAGGGATATAGAGGGAGAAGGACTCTATTATGGGAATTATAACCTCAAAAAAGCACAACTTTCCGACTTAACCTCAAAAGAGACATTATTTAGGGAATTTTTTGAAGAAAAAATGTTTAAAAAGAATGCAAGAGATGAAATGATCCTTGAAAGAAAGAGAGGGGAATAGGGGAGTGAAAGAGATAGCTAGAGAAGGAGATAGAATCACATTTTTGTCAAAAAAACAAATATTTCTGAATAATTCTAGGAATGCAATTGCATAATAGAAGCTCCAAAGCTCACAAAAGACAGAGAAAGAGAGGGCTATATGCTAGAGAGAAAGAGAGGGATAGATACCAGTGAGAAAGAGACAAGATGCCACATTTCAGTTGTCTTTCAAGAGGCAGTGGCAGGAAAGGGGCCCTCCTTTTAGGATTATTATTATTATTATTTATTTTATTTTTTTTTGAATAGTAGTAGTATGTCTGTGAGTATGACTTCCCCCCCTTAATCATATAGTGCACTCCTTGTGCTTAATTCCATTTTCATTTTCATTTTCAGACAAACACAAGGATGTGGAGGAGAAGGAGGCTCTTTAGCCTTTTCTCTGCCTTGGAAAATGGGTCAAATTTAATTTAATTGGCTGGAAAATGGGTAGGTTCTAGGGGATGAACCACTGAGGTGAACCAATAAAAGAGAAAAGGCAAAAAAAAAAAAATGCAAAATAATTCGATAAGAGGTAACTGCATCAGAAGAGTCTATCTCGGGAAGGAAGTCAGTTTCCTCAGAAATATTTATTCATAAACAGGATATAGAAGTCCTTGCTGGTCCTTGCTAGTCCCCCCCTACTCCCTTTTCTTAAATCTTAAACACTTTTAAACCTGAAACCCCTTTTATTTTTAAATTAAATTGATTTTTTTCACCATCCCCCGCCTCCAAGGGCCACCCCTTCAGTTCTAACACATAATTTTGAGTCATTTTCAAGCCCATTGACAGTGGGACACCCCCTTCCATGCACTCTGAGATCTGTAAACTGGCGCCCTAGCCCTAGCATCGTAAATCACATCGAGGTGTGAAATTATAAATAGTTTCTTCATCTGACATTTAAATGCGTGGATGAGTGAGTGAGTGAGTGAGTGAGTGAGGGCACCCCCTCCATTTTTATTTATGACAGGGCCTAGCCTTCTGAGGAACACAAATAAACGTGCTTATGGCTTATGGCTTATGGCTTTATGGAGTGGGTGGAGACTCTTCTGACTCTTTCCACTCCCAGGCCCCGACAGACACCTGGAGGCGGTATCTTTTTATCCATCAGATACGCGAGCGAGCGAGCGAGCGAGTGAGTCACAAGTGCCTGCCACTTCCGGCTAAAAGCGGGTTCAAAAAACTACAAGATACAAGATACAAGATACACTGAGATCTAAGCTTTAATATCTTTCATCTGCCGGTTAGTGACTCTTTGAACTTGAGGTCTAGGCTGCCAGCTTCTTGGCTCTTCTGTCTTTTGGAAGATCAGTCTTCTGGCAGTCTTTTGGCAGTCTTCTCTCCCTCTCCTTCACTGCCTTTTAAGCCTAAGATACAGCATCAGTATTTACTTTTAAAGACTTCAATTATTATACCCTTGCAGAGGGTATTATAATTTTGGTCAAAAGTGTGCAACGCAGTGAAGGAAACATCTCCGACCCTATAAAGTATATATATTCTTGATCAGGATCACCTCCTGAGTCGATATGAGCATGTCCGTCTGTCCGTCTGTCCGTCTGTCCGTCTGTCCGTCTGTCCGTCTGTCCGTCTGTCTGTCTGTCCGTCTGTCTGTCGGTTTCTACGCAAACTAGTCTCTCAGTTTTGAAGCTATCGAGTTGAAACTTTGCACACACCCTTCTTTCCTTTGCAGGTAGTATATAAGTCGGAACGGCCGGAATCGGTTGACTATATCTTATAGCTGCCATATAACTGATTGATCGGAAATGCCATAACTTTGGTGTTTTTTAAGTTAGAGGGTTGGGACTTTCCACACATGTTATATTTTACCAAAATATCTTATGTACAAAATTTCATAAGGATCGGCCGACTATATCCTATAGCTGTCATACAACGATCGGAATTGGCATAACTTTGGTGTTTTTTAAGTTAGAAAGCTGGGACTTGGTACAGATTACTGTTTGGGCAACATAATTCAATATGCCAAATTTCATAAGGATCGGCCGACTATATACGATCCGCTATATATCTAATAATTTAAAATGCGTGGCGCCACCTAGCGGACTGCGACTGAACTGCAAGGGTATATCAACTTCGGCTCCGCCCGAAGTTAGCTTTCCTTTCTTGTTTTTCTATTATTTTGTATTTTCTTTCCGTTTCTTTGCCTAAATTCTTGGCAATTCTTCAGAGCCCAGTCTTCAGAGACCCCCTCGGATGATGTCATCCCCAGAACTAATCCCACACAGAGCCCCTGGCTTATCAATCATTCATTTATTCATCAAGCACTCAAGAGTGATTGCCTTTTTGTTTATAATTGAGCTCCGAGTTAACGCAATTAGCAAAAAAATATAAAAAATATGAATAAAAAACTCCACAGAGAGAACTATATATAGAGTCTGGCAAGTGGCAGTCCCCCACCGATCTCCGATCTCCGATCTGAAGGCCCAGTCTAGCGGAAAGCCAGCAAACTAACCATGAAAACCATCAGATATCAGACCGCCCACTTCCGGATCGTTTATGAACACATATATTCGGGGAGATGTGCTCATCGGATCATCATAATCGTCGGGGCATTATCTGGCCTGGTCTGGCCTGGCCTGGGTATGGCCATCGGTCGCGGCCAAAATAATTGCTGAGCGCACATTTCGCGGATGAGCGGAGACTTCCACGGCAATTAGAGGGGCGAGTGCGTGGCCAGAAGCGGGGACTGTGGGCTACAGGGGGTTTACTTCCCAGAGATCTTCTTAGAAATACATAGACCTCACTTGATCCAAGCTCTTTCTTGGTTCTATAGGCTGGGGAGTACTTTATGGAGTATCTACTACCCATATATCTTCTTAGAAACCCATAGATCTGTCCAAATCTAGGCTCTATCTTAGCTCTAGGGACTGGGGAATACTCTTTAGAAGCTCTACCACCCATAGACTATCATAGATCCATAGACTCCCTAGACTCTCCCCCCAATCGCAGTAACCTTTCAACCTTGTGACGTTCCCTGTGAAGTCATCTCCCCTCCTCCCCAGACACACAAAATCATAAAGTCTCATCAGAAATCTCAACATTTCCGTACCGGGTTTCCCCCCCCGACAAAATCGCCAAAAAAAAACAAAAAAAAAAAAAA
>JAJJHT010014385.1:461567-472011 GCA_021223865.1 Drosophila pandora | reverse complement strand
GAGTGGCTTCCCCCCCTTATAGCCTCTTTGGGGATTACTTTCCCACAAAAGAGCCTCCCTGCTCCTCTTCTGGTCTCTCTTCCTGTTCTAAAATGCTCCCAAAATCCAATAATGATTCGATGAGGCTTCCCTGCCCCAAGCCCCTCTACTAAGCCACACTCTGCCACTAATTGTGATATTTCTGGCATATGTTTTGAATTAAAACTCAATTAAAATTTCATCAGATTTCAATTAAAAGACAAATCTGATTCGGCTCTCGACGAAATTTCAAGTTTCCTCACACTTTTATGTTGATTTCGGTTTTGTTTTTCGTTTAGTTTTTAATTTGCATAATTATCTTGAAATGTTTACATTTTCTCTTCAAGGTTACAGCTTTCGTCACCTAAGTGGTTATTTGTTTCAAGTTTTGTGTCAAAAATGGGTTAAATTTCAAAAATACCTTATTTTAAGTGAATTTTTTTGGATTTTGTTGGAAAATTGTTCTTAGAATGGCTTCTAGGTGAGCTGTGCGACCTCTTTTCGTCACCTATCTGGTTATTTGGTCCAAGTTTTGTGACAAAAATGGTCTAAATATTTATTTTTCTGGATTTTTTTTTTATTTTGTTGGAAAATATTTCTAAACTTGGCTTAGGTATGGCTCTTTTTGTGAGAAATTCGTTACCTTTTTGAATAACTGGCTTTAGTTTTATGACGAAAATGATGAAAAAATTTAGATTTCTTTTGATTTTGTTGGAAAATGGTTTTAAAAACTGCTAAAATTATTAAATTCAAGCTAGCCATGTCACTTAGAAAGAAGTTTTCGTCACCTATTTAGTCAAACTAGCAAAAGTCTTGTGACGAAAGAAGTCTAAGCCTAAAAACTTGAAAAATCCAAGTAAAAAAATATGAAAACAAACATACTTAACTCTAATATAAGTATACTAAATTTTATCCCAAGTTTTCCTCATAATTTTCCCCTTAAATTCCTTAACTTTTTCAGTTTTTTAAACCACCAGCGATTTTTATTGTCATTGGTCTTGAATGAAAGACTTGACTCGAAGTTCTCCCCACTATTTTTTATGTGTTTTTTACACTTTTTTTTACTCTCTTTTTTGTTTTTTTTTTTTTTGTGGCAGAGTTTGAGGTTCCACGCTAATTAGACGGCACGCAGGCGCATGACACAAAGTGCTGTTGCTCTGATGATGATGATGATGATTGGAAATGGAAATGGAAAAGCTAGGGAGGGAGGGAGCTGCTATGATTATTAGGCATAAAGTGTTGCTGTTGTGCTTTTCTTTCTGTTTCTGTTTCTAACTTGGCTAGGCCCAGGCCCAGGCCTAAGTAACACGATTTTTTTCTTCATTATTATTTGTTGGCACGCGATCTGGCAACTGGTTGTTGCTTTTCATGTTTCGTTGGACTTTGAAACTGTGTGCTAGTCAAGCAAGCTGTCGCCATCGTGTTGTGCTTGAGAACTGGGGACTGGAGACACAACAGAGACCTCGCTCCCTCCCTCAGTAGTTCGCAGTTCGCAGTATGTATATACGATTGAATAAATTTAGAAATTATAGTTGATAGACTTACTTGCCATTAGTTAGTCTCGATGACCTCCTCCTTCTCCTTGCTGAGAGATCTGAAAACAAACATTTATTGTCAGTTTAATCCATCTATTCAGTTAAAAGATCCAAATAATACTTTAATCTGCTCGAAAAAACCCAATTATTGTAATCAAAGTCTATAATTTTTGTAGGGACAGACCGAAAAATGTGATATCAACCAGCTTCGATGATGAAGAAATAGTGACTACTTATCGGGAAGCCGCGCCACAGATACGGATTAGATAAGAGGCTCTAGCTCTAGCTCCCGGTTCTCTGGTTCTGTTGAACAAATTTTCTTATCTTGGCGACTCTGGCGCCCGAATTTTTCCACAAGGCTGCCCCCAAAAACAACCCTAACTACTATTCTACAAAATAATTAGATACATCTGATAACTGATAGTATCTAAAGTTGAAAAATAAAGATAATCTTCTACTAGTGGCAGTTGCTATCTTATCTAAGTGGTCAGTAGTGGGTTAAGAAAGTGAGGGTTAAGGCAGAGCACTCTCCCACTCTCTTCCAAGAAAAAAAAAATGGCCAGACATTACATTTTCTGCTCCAGATACGCTTTCTTTTCATTTTACTTTTCAGCCAAAATACACACACACTCTTTTATACTAGCAGCCCCCCTTAAAAAAGTGAAAATTGCATTTTCCTTCTCTTGCTCTTGTTTCCTTTACTTTTCCAATGATTTTCTTATGCCGCTCCAAAAATTAATTCAAAATAGCACGAAACTCCAATGGAGCCTCAAGATTTGCTTTCACAGCCGCCCCTCCATAGACTATAGATAACAATTTTTTGCCCAAGGGCCTCTTATCATTTTGTTTCGATTCAAAACTAAAAGCCAAACGGTGTAGACTGATTGTTTTTAGCAAGAATTTAAGGAGAAACATTACAGTTTATGGTTTCTAGGCAGAAATAGCCACTATTTTCACATTTTTAATGGCTGCTTTCGTCACCTAACTGGTCATTTGGCCAAAGTTTTGTGACGAAAGCCCTTTTCTTTAAGAAGAATTGAAACAAAAGACTTCAAACTCTATAGTTAATAGTAACACTTTTTCACAGTTCTTGGTACTAGGTTCGTCACCTTTTTCCTAAGCTGCCTAAAGTTTTGTGACGTAAGCCCTTTTCTTTAAAAATAATTGATTTTAAAAAGAAGAAGCTCTATAGTTCTTAGTTTCTAGTTAGAAATAAGCAGTTTTATCTCTATTTTCTCACCCATTTGTCACTTAACTGGTCATTTTAGTCAAGATTAGTGACGAAAACTCTTTTCCAACGAAAAATAAGTAATGAAAAACCTCTTGTAATAACATTTTAAATAAAAAATAATATAAAAACCTTGAATTTCTAAATAGAACTCTTAAAATATCCCATTAGCTTCTAAACCATTTGATTTTCTGTCATTTTTGGCTTCCATTTCGTGCAATTAAACTCATTATCGCTTAAGTATAACCCCCCTTGTTGTTATACAACACATGATGGCTAGATAGTATTCCCCCCCTTTTCGAAAAATACTCCATACTAGCCGCCATCGACCTCATGCCCGCTTTACTTGAAAAATGAAAGTTTTTGCGTTAATTTCAAATGTTTATTAACGCGATTATCGGGCATTAAATGTTCGTTTGAAAATTACCCGCACTGATGTGATGTTGTTGTCGGTTTGTTGGTTTTGTGGTTGGCATTTGGAAATGTATTTTTAGTGTCTCGATTATTTGGAATCGGGAAACTGTTGAAAGCGATGACATCTAATCAATTTGCTATGCACTCCCCTTTTTCCTCGCTCAACGGCTGCAGTTTTAATTAAGTGTTTAATTAATGATGAGCCTCCTCGAAAAGGGGGGCAGCAGCACAGCACCAAGTGCAATTGGCTCTGGGAATGATAGCTTCCAGTCTAACAACACTTGTTTGTAACAATTTTTATAACAAATCTCCTCCATTAGCCCCTATATTATGTCCTATGTGATTCCCTATAATAACCCTTAGTAATACTCTCCCTTTTTGCCAACTTTCCTTATGCAATTACACGCATTATCCATAAAACACCCCTCGCTCTGAAGGGTCTGCAAGGGAGAAACAAAATAAAACACAATCGCAGGCTGTTTATCTTTAGTCCTTTTGCTTCCTTCCGCTTCCTTAGTTGTGGGGGTGGACCCGGACCCGGAAAAGGTCCGACCTTGCCCTAGGGTCCAATACGACATAAACGTGTGTGTGTTTCGAGCATTTTTCATTTACATTTTCAATAATAATTCGTTGGCCTTGACTTTGGCCCGAAAGAGGGTTCTTAAATAGCCACCCCAGTTGTTTTTGTTGTTGTTGTTTGTCCCTCATTGCCAAACATTTATTTATTATGGCCATCGTAATCGTTTAAGGCAACAGCACAAGCAGAATCAGAAGCAGAATCAGTAGCAGAAGCACCAATATCACAATATAGAAGAAAAAAACCAAAGAAATTATTCAATAGTGCAAATTTTTGGCCGACCCCCACGTTGGGCGCCAATTCAACATTTACCAATGGGCGTTGTGAGCCGTGGGCGTGTCCATGCAAATGAAAAAGGGAATTGTTATAAATTGTCTCTCCCAACACAAGAAAAAAAAAAGGTCCTTCTCCCTCAATAAGCAGAATGTATCTCTGAGATATTGTATCTTTGACGTGTAAGCGATTTGCTTTGGGGCGTGGTAATGGCCTTTTTTTTTTTTCTTCGAACATTTATTTATGATTTCCAGTTACAGTTTCCAGTTCAAATTAGAACTCTTCCAGTGGGCTGGCTTTCCACGAGTAGGCAGCAGGCCTCGTATCTCTGCCACTCAGTCCAGAACCAGTTCGAGAAACGGAAACCCAACCTGATGGATGCCAATACCTCTAGTCTCTAGAACTGGTTTCTTGGGGGAGCCTGCGTGGGCGTGGCTGGGGAGGCTGGGGAACAAAACAAATGACCAAAAAAACGAAACCAAACCATTTCCAAAGCGATTTATCACAAAAGGGGGACACAAATCCCTCGGAAATAACAGAAATCTCAGTTCCCAGCTCCCAGCTGACTTCCCAGCTGACACAACTGTCCAAAATGCAAATTATTCATAAGCAGGGCAAATAAACAGCTTGCCACACCGAGTAGCCAGAAAAATAGCCAGAATTAATGTTGAAAGTGTGTCTGGGAGTGACCAACTCACTCCGCACATATTTATGATTTTGTTGACCAAAGCCAACCCGAAAACCGAAAACCCGAAAACCGTAAACCCCAAAACCCAATCCATATCCGAATCCCTCCACTTGACGCCTGCGGTTCGATGGGAATTTCAAGCTCCACCCCCCCACCCCCTTCGCTATACCCGCCCTCTGATAAGCCGCTTAACTGTTTGTGCTGCACAAATATGTTGAGGCGTTTGTCCAAAAAGGAGGCGTGGCAGCCACTAGTACGCCGGAATTGTGTTTATTCTTCTCCTCCTCCTTCTCCATGTTGCAACATACCAGGTGATAAGTGAGAGGAGGGTTACGGGAGGGAAGGGGAACCCCATTCAAGGGGTTAACGGTAAGTACTCTTTTTCAGGTATTTATGCTCTTAATGAGGGGGGGAGTTGGCATTAAAAATGTTCTGAAATTTGTTTTAAAATTGATTTTGGGAAGTCAGTTTGTAAATTGGAGTTGTAACTCAAAATTTTGGAGTTTTTTAAGGTTATAATGGGGAAATGGACATGTTATGACATGTTTTGACAAGATTTTAAAAGTTTTTACATGTTTTTAGAGCTTCTTACATGTTTTACATGCTTTGGACAGGTTTTTACATGTTTTTTACAAAGGGGAATCTGTTTTCAAGTTGATTTGGGAAGTCGGTTCGAAGATTGGAGTTTTTAACTCAAAAATTGTCAATTTTTTTAGGTTATGTCAGAAAAAGAGACATGTTTTTAGAGCTTCTTACATGTTTTCACAGGTTTGAAAATGTTTCTGAAGTATTTTTACATGTTTTTGACAAGTTTTTATATGTTTCTGCAAGATTTTAACTTCTCTATGCAATTTTTTCAATGAAATAAGAAGCATCAGGTCAAAAATGTAGTATTTTTCTATTCTCTACTCCAAAATTCCATAAAAACTAATCAAAAAAGACCCTCTACACCACTTATTATGCAAACTAAGCAAAAAAGCAATTCTCCAATCCATAAAAATGCCCCTTCTTTCACCCAAAAAAATCCAATTAAAATATCAAAACATTTCCAATTGATTTCCCCCGTTGATAACCAAATTATCCAATACAATGGAGAGAAGATTACGCCAAAGATTTTCCAACTTTTCTTCATTTTTTTGGCTTTGGCTAACCTCCAAGTGGAAGTTGCAACCTCCACCGAAAATTGCATTTGCGGGAAACCTTTGCCGCGACCTATCCTTCCCCCGAAACCAAAAGGTGGTCGAGAGCTTGCCACTTTTGACATTTTCGAAGAGCAGCTCGTGCAACCAAATGGGGCAAGGCGGCAAGAGCTGTTTGGTTTGGCAATAAATCTCCAGTCTTTTTTTTTTTTCTTCATCCAGCAGGTGAAGCGCCAAAAGGATAAACGCAGGGGCGTATGGTTCGAAAACATCTTCCTGTTTTGGATTTTATTTTTATTTTTTGTATTTATTTTTTTGTTGAAAAGTTAAAGAAAGTAAAAGTTTGTCGAAAGAGAGGCCAGAGAGACTCCGAAATCTATATATTCAAGATGATGGATATAGTGCGAGGGGCACTCGAGATGGAAATGGACTGGGACTGGGGACTGTGTGGCATGAAAATGAAAATGAAAATGAAAATGGAGTTGCCTTGTGCAACTTTCCACAACACAGCCTCAGCTATAGCCCCCCCTCTTACCCCTCGGGCTGTGCCACAGCATATATTTTTTAGACAATGCGCGATATGGCAGCCAGATAAACGAGACGAGACAAAAAATACTTGAAGAAAAACATAAAAAACGAGGCGAAAAGAAGCGAAATGAAACGAAGACATTGCTTTCGTGATGAAAAAAGTAGAGCTCAGGCCGAGATAGTGGCGAATTGGCATATAAATTATGATATATTGTAAAGAAATTAAAGATTTTAAATAATTTTGTGGTTAGGAATCCAAAGGAACCATGTTTCAAGATGTCTGCAGCATAAATTTCAAGATTTGATGGATTTTTGAGGTTAGGATTCAGAAAACAATCATTTTTCTACATGTTTGCAGCAAGAGTTTCAAGATTTTAAAGAGTTTTGAGGTTAGGATTCAAAAACATACTCGTTTAAACATGTCTGGAACAAAAATGTAATGATTTTGTAGAAATTTGAGGTTAGGATCCAAGAAACAATCATGTTTCAACATGTTTTCAGGAATAATTCAAGGTCTAATTGATTTTTGAGGTTAGAATACAAAAAAAATCATGTTTCTACATGCCTGTAGCAAGAATTTCACAATTTTACAGAGTTTTGAGGTTAAGTTACATAAAACTTACATGTTTCTACATGTTTTTAAACATAAAAACATGTTTATTTTCAAATAAATCTTGAAAAAATAGAAATCAGCAGCCATTTCCTGACTCCCCCTGTTATAAAACACTTCCTTTCATAATACATAACAAGTATAATGCCATTATAACTCTTTAAGATTTCCATATCTTTTTAGTTTTTTGGTTTTGGGCAAAAATTGGTTCATGGGTCGCTGACCAATGACCAATGCCCCTTGAGGCATGGACACATATCATGCATATGCGGCAATTAAGTCGAGGCACAAACAAATAAAAAGCAAACTCATTTTAGGCCCCACAACATAACATACTCTTGGCTCTTGACTCTCGACTCTGTTTAGTTTTGGGATCATGTTGAGGGCCAGATTTGCACAAATCGGTTGGCTGGCTCTCGGGTCAGGGCTGTCTAATTGAGCAATTGTCTCTGAGGGGCAGGTCTCTGAGGCAGGCGATGACTAGCGGGCCGTGGCATTCGATCGAGAGGATCACTTGCCACTGCACTTGAGAAGAGTCTCTTTGAGAAAGTGTCTCAAGTGCGAGGCTTTAAATTTCATAAAATAATCCACCTTTTAATCCTCCTCCCTTAACTCTTTGCAGATCATAGTCAAGTACTCTCCACTCTCCAGTCTCCAGTCTCCACTCTCTAGTCTCCACTCTCTAGTCTCCAATCTCTAGTCTTAAGATTGCATAAGACTATGACATGACATTTTTTATCGATCGGTGGATGGGAAGCCTCCTCTTCTAGTGCTTCTTTTTTTGTCTCTCGAGTCATGAAATTTTATAATCCTCCTCCAGACCACATGGGTGCGACATTCGAGAGGGGGGCTCGGTGGGACTCGAGAGGAACTCTTCCAAAGAAGCGGCAACCAGCCAGCCAGAAGAAGCCAAACACAAAGAGAGCTTCAAATGGCTCCGCTTCATTGCACAAAAGGCCGACCGAACTTGCTGCATGCCCCCAACTCCTGCCTCGCTTATCATCTCCTTTTCGAGCCTCTTGCCACTCCTCCTACGCCCCTGTCTCCCCCCTGCCTTTGTGGCAACAACTTCAGTTGCACCATTCCCCACTTTTCTTGAGGTCTGGGCTTTGTCATTACGAGTTTTTGGGGGTTTCTGCTACTCAGCCGTACATTGTGTGGCAGTGACAGATGTAATTATAACAATTATTACATGTTTTTAAAGGTTTTTACATGTATTTTTCACAATTATACGTATTTTGACAGGATTATTACATGTTTTTACAGGATTAACATGTTTTTACATGATTAGCCATGATTATACATAATTTTAACACATTTTTACATGATTTATACAGTTTTCACAAGTCAAAACATGTTTATTTTCTTAAAAAATACCCCATAAACATAAAACAATTGAACTTTTCATTAAGTATTTTGAATATTTCTTTAAGCTCTTAAAAAAAAAGCCTATTTTTTAAATGGATTTTGAGGCAAAAAACGCAACTCCCCTGGGCAGAAGCACAAAGAGGCATCGCATTTTTCAGGCGTTGACAAATTCGAAGCCAAAGCCCCAAAAACAAAGCAACAAAAATAAAAGTTTCAACAAAAAAACAAATAAAAATGGGAAAAAAAAAAAAAGACAAAGCCGAGAGACAAAATAAGGCGGCGAAATATCAGCGTCATCGGCATATCGTCATCGTCATCGACATCGATAATCGAAAAGAGTGGGAGGCTGCGGCAAGGGAGGCGTGGCAGTGCCTTTTGCGAAGGGAAATTGAAAGCAAGCTACGAAAAAAAAAAAAGCTAAAAAAAATGGAAATATTTTGAATATTTTCACGTGCATTTGCATAAACGGGGCAGATGAGGGAGGGGCAGAGGTGGCAGCGGTGGCAGCGGTGGCAGGGGGTGGACAAGGACAAGGGGAAATCCTGTTGACATCCCTCTCTCCCTCTCTCCCCCTCCCTCTCTCTTGGTGCACTTGAAACTGAAGCCTTAGCCCGAAATGCAGCTGCAACCGCCACAGCAGCAAAAAGCTTTTTGGCAATTTGCCTTCAAATCGCTTCTCTTTTTTTCGTCCTTTTTTGGTCCTGCCACCCCTGTCAAATGGCAGAGAAGAGTGGAAGACCAGCCACGCCCCCTCAACACTACCCAACTTTAAAGAGAATGAAATGGAAATTCTTATCCTTTTTCCCCAAAAAAAAAAAAAGAAAAAAAAGAAAGAAACTAAAGTCCTGTTGTAGACAGAGTCCTGCCACAATTCTAGTTGCTTCTTGCCACAAAAAGTGTGGCAGGAAAGAGAGGCCACCCCGCCACCTGGCCAATGTCTAGAGCTCTGTTCTATTTCTGTGGCAACTACCGGTTCTTGCCCCCTTCTTAAGAGAGAGATCCTGCCCCTGATGTGGCATCTGGCTGTGGCACTCTTGTTTATGTGGCAAGCAGCTAGTAGCTTGTGGCATTTCTTTGGAGAAACGCTGCCGTCGTGTGGCACGCATGAGAGAAGAAGATTTCTCGCATGACCCTGAAATTCAATCGCAGCTCTCACTCTAGTTCTTTTTTTTAATCATTTTTTAGTTGATTTTTTAATTAAATTTAAAAAAAAAAGGGGGTACAGTGAGAGAAATAGATTGTAGGTTGTAGATTTTGTAGTTTCTAAAGATTGGTCTTCCTTTTTTGGGAGATTTAGGTGCTTTTTTGGCTTGAAATCATAATTCTTCAGAAGAATCTGAAGACTGTCTTCTAAACCATCTATCTAGACCTCATAAAACATAGAATTGAAAAGTTTCAGCCACTTTCTATGTCATTTTGGTAAAAAGATCTTGAAGAACATATGAAATTCGAACCATTCCCCCTCTATAAGAACTCTACACTCTCTCTACACAGACTCTACATAGATTCTACACAGATGGGACTATCGCTCCAAGACTTCTGAACTCATAATTCGCAGATTTAATGATCATTTTAGGCTGGGAGGCTGTTGATCATCATTGGAGGGGCATGTGGAGCTTGTGTTTCTTTCTTTGGGAAGAACATGCCTTGTCTTCTACCCTTCTTCCTCCTTCCTCTTTCTTCTTATATTCTTACAAAAAAAAAACTAAAAACTGAGACGACAGCAGGAATTTGTTGAAGAAACAAAAGCAACAAACACACACAGAAACAACAAACAACATGAAACCGGTTGCCTTTTGCATATTTTTTCTTCTTGGGGTTAGCTCCCCCCCCTTTTTTTATGCTCTACCCCCCCTCGAAGCTCCTCTCTTTCTTCCAGTCTTTGGCTCTTTCTTGGGTCCCCCTCGAAGCTCCTCTCTTTCTTCCAGTCTTTGGCTCTTTCTTGGGTCTTCAATCAATCGAAGCAGGCTCTCAATCAGTTGGAGGATTCTTCGCTCTCTCTCTCTCTCTCTTTGCAATTCTTCTGAAGAATGTCAGAAGAATCTTAGTTTCTTTAGAGGCATTAA
>JAJJHT010014385.1:436414-447122 GCA_021223865.1 Drosophila pandora | reverse complement strand
TTGGAGAAGTTGCTCGTTTTAATGAATTATGCGTACATTGATAATAATTTCCTGGTTAGCTTTCTGCCACGACTGCCTCTCGGCTCCCAGTCAGAGTTGTTTTTTTTTGGCAATAACCTAAGTGGAACCACCCCTCCCCCACATCCTCTCTCTAGCTGCGTCCTTGCCACACCCACGCCCACCTGACACCGACTGGAGGCGGCTGCTGTCTGCACTAATATAAAAGTTTCGTGCACTTTTAATAAGGCTGCATTTATGACGACAGCAGAACCAAAAAAAAAAGGGGGGAAAAATGGGTCTAGGGGGTGGGTGGCATCAACTGCATATGACGACAAGTGTCAAGAAGTCGACAGCAGTGAGGAAAAGTTGTAGTTTTTTTTTTTTAGGGGGGGGGTGGATAAAAATAAAGACAAACAAAAAGTAAAACTCAAAAGTCAAGAACATATTTTGAGAAAATAAAGAGAGCTGAAGAGAAAGCGAAATTTTTGGGTTAGACTTTAAGGGGGTTTTAGTGGGTTAAGATATTAAAGTGAGGGGTTAAAAAATAGGGATTAAAATAGAAAGTTAAAGGAAGTATTAGAAACTGATTTAAATAGGAATAAATAGGAGAATATGAGATATAATGGTATTTAATGATATAGTAGTCCTTAAAATCCTTACTTTTCTATCTATAACTATTATTTCTCTATTATTACACCTCTATAAGTCAAGAAATATAGAAACTATCGAGATAAATAATAAAATAATTAAAATAATAGAGAATAATAGAAAATAGCAGGATAGTTATAGAGATATTATGATATTATAAGAAAGTAATCTCAACAATCTTAACTTTTCCAACTATTTTTAGACTATTTTTAGTTAGTTATTAGTACCATTAGTTAGTACTACATAAATAATAGTTATATAATAACTATATAATAGAGTAAGGAATGGTATAATAACCACTAATCACTTTCTCTCCTTAATTAACCATAAGGAATTAAATAAAAAGTAGTATTTTAAGTAAAAAATAGTAAAATAGTTACTAAAATAGGGAATACGGAATAGGAATAGTATTATATGATATAAGACATAAGATCCTAACTATCCCTACTTGTTTTTAAACAATTTTCTCTCTACTATCATACTATCCCCTCAATAAACTTTGTATTTGATGATATTTTAACACTTATAGCATATAAAATGGTATAGAAGCCTCTTAAAAGACAGTAATCTCTTTACATATCCATTGTCTATACTCCAATCCATATTTTATGGCAAATTATTTATTTAAAAGGCAATTCAAAACTATAATTCATAATAATTCATCTTCGAGTAATGCCCAAAAGGCAATAAATTGTGGAATGGCTATTAAAGGTATCTGGCTGGAAGGCCGTAAAAGCCAAAACTGAATGGTTTCAGTTTTTGGGCCAACTTATGGTTGTCCTTCGGGCACTTCCAACTCCCAACCACCCACCTACCACCCACCTAGCACCCACCTACCACCCTCTGCTCCTCTTCTAATTGAGTTGTTTGCTTGGCAGGATGTTATTTCTGTTCTAATACCCTACCAGAGGGTATTATAGGGTATTTTAATTCATAATAAATTTTTTTAAAATTAATACAATTAAAAAGAGATTATTTTTAAACATTTTTTAGTTAAAAAATCATAAGAATTCTTGTTAAAAATTTAAATAAAAATGTCTAGAGCATTTGAACCTTTGTCCTTTATCCGTTGGTCCTTTGTGGGGCGTTGGCATGTAATTGCATTAAATTCCCACTAGCCACTGGGCACTGGGCAGTACAGTGAAGCCTCTAGAAACAGTCAATGGTATTTTAATAGAGCCTAATGGGCATTTTAATTGCCTGGGCAGGCCACAAAACGGGGCGTGGTCAGTGCTGGGGCGATAAAAGTAACACTCCCACATACTCCCCCTCCCAACACACTCATACTAACACAGACAGACAGAGAAAGAGACAGAGACTGAGAGCCGCGCTTTATCTTTATGAATATCGCGACACTTTATGAAGGCCCCTGGAACGACATTGGCGATAAAAACACAAAAACGTGTCCACTGTTCAAAATAGGAGAGAGAGGAAAAAAAAAAAAGGAGGACTGGAAGGGGAGACTGGGGTAACTCTGAGGAGACAGTGTCACGTAGCTGACAGATATGTCTCTGATACATGGGCCAGTTTACAGTTACACCAAAAGAAATTACCAAAATATTCTAATCTTAATAATATTAACTCTTAAAATAACTGTTAATTGAGTGGCTTAGAGAGAGATTAAGAGAGAGAGAGAGATTTTGAACTTACCGTTTTCCAATTTTCCAAACATCACTTCCAATATATTTTCCAATAAATTTTCTGCACTGCTCTCCCAGTTTGGCTATGTGGGTCGCCTTTCTCCATCTCCTTTCTCCGCCCCACACTTTGTCACCTCTTTTGTCTCAGCTTCTGTGTGTTCTTATTCTTTACTGTTCTCGTTTCTCCATCTCTGTGTCTTTATGGAAAGCTTAATTGATAGATCGACCGCGCAGGGGCGATTAGTAAAAGGTATGACACAGTTAACACCCGTGATTGATGGATCTGGCTTACGGCTATACGGCTTATGGCCATAAAGGGGTTACCCTTACCCTTACCCTTACCCCACTCTATGCTATGTTATGTTAACCTTAAAGCGAAAGCTGGAAGGAAAGAGAGATCGCATTGTAACAGTATCTTCCAGTACTTATGTACCTTTTAGATTGTTTTTTTTTTCATCCTTTGATTTTTGATTATATATTTTTGTTATACAACTTAATGGCCAATAGAGGCAACAAATTGGATGTCATCATCGTCACCTTTAACTGTAAAATGCAGCAGAAACAGCAAGTATTGCCTAATAGAGTAAAGGGGGGTATCTCATTAAAAAAGTTTAAAATAAACAAAAAAAATAATAATATAAATATATAGTTTAAAATATTAGTTTTTTATCATATATATATTTATTATTTATTATTATTTTTATTTATTTATTTTTTTAACTTACCTCCCTCCCTTCGTGAAATCATTGAACCCACGAACAGTAGCCACCGGTAGCCAAGTGGCAAGTGGCAAGTGGGTTAAGAAAGTGCCAACTGCCGCTATGCAACACGATAATGAAGATCCCAAAGCCTCCCAAATACATAATGATGTTTGCAATCATGATGCAACCTGTTTCCTGATTTCGCCATTTGCGCCGAAATCCCTCTCTCTCTCTCCTCTCTCTCCAAAAAAAAGAAGAGTTTAATTATAGATATTTGCCTGGAAAGTGACAAGAAAATTCATCCTCATACGTACTTCCATTAATCTTCCAATTTTTTTTTCTCTTCGCCCTTTTCAAGCTGCTCTCCTCCACCCATCCCCCCTCCCCCCAGCAGCCAAAAGACAATGACTGCCACCGTGCAACTTTGGAGTTCTCCTTTTGTCGCAGCGTGTTAATGGGAAATTGAAAATCCATTTCCACCGTGCAACTTTGGAGTTCTCCTTTTGTCGCAGCGTGTTAATGGGAAATTGAAAATCCATTTGCTGATTAATTTCACAACAGAAACAGCAAAAAAAAAAACCAACAAATCACAAACACACAAAAATAAACGGGAGCAGCAGGTTATTACTTTGGGGAACGGAGAAGAACTAATGCTCTGCAATTGCGTCGCAGGAATCTCTTGGCGCTGGCATCCAATTCCAAATAACTGTTAGTTCTTGTGTTCTCTCATTTCAGCCTTTAACCCTTTGGGGTTTGCAGCTAAACCTAAAATAAATGTGGTTTTGTTTTAGTACGAATATTATTTGAGTTTTTTAAACAATAAAAGTTATAATTAATTGTTTTAAAAAATATATTTAAAAATCCTTGTAACAATAATTATTTTTAAGGGCTTAAATTAATATTTTTAAATAAAAAAACATTTAACTTACATATTTAAGTAAGCAATAAAAGTTAATCCTGATGGCTATAAAGGGTTAAGTGCTGCAGACGGAAATCGATCTTGCATTCCATTCATACTTTCAGCGAGAGAGCGCTTTAAATGAGCGTATGCGTAATCTCAGTGTTCTAACTGTAAGCTTTGGAAGTTAACACCTTGTAAAAATAACAACAACAACAAGCCTGGGGTTAACTTGCATTCTTTGATCGCCAATGAGAGAGAGAGTAAAAATGGCAATCAATGGAATGGCGGGCATCCATTTTTAGGCTCACTCTCTCAAAGAGGAAGAAGCGGAAGGAGATAGGGAGAGCAAGAATAGCCTAGGGAGAGCGTATACTTGATGTAATGGCAAATTTGCCGGGAATATGCATTCCTGGAAGGATGAAAAGGGAAAGGGTGATAACTTTCAAATTTTTCTTAATATTTTTCTAAAACTCTTTCAAATATCTAAACAATATGAAAATACCTTTTGTTAGAGTATAAAAAACAAGAAAACCCCAAAAACGAAAGCAGCCAGCACAAAAAAAACATTTACGTAAATGAACTTTTTCCTTCTGTTTGGCTACTGTTGTTGTTGTTGTTGTTGCTTAGTGCAAAAGTTTTCCATTTTCCGTTTTCAGTTCAGTTCAGTCGAGTTCGTTGTTTGTTTGCTGTTTGTCGCTTCGCTTTTGTTGCTTTGCTTCCAAAAAAAAACAAAAAAAACAAAAACAAAAATTGTTGGTAAAATGTTTTTGCATTCGACTGCTATTTGCTAGTTTTCTAGTTTTTTGGGATGTTTCTCTCCTTGTTGTTGTTGTTTTTTGTAATCCCCCCCCTCACCTAACCATCCTGTCACCTTCTTCCATTGCAAGGATATTACCAGGAGCTTACAAAGCTTAAACTTTTTTCCAAAGGGGGGCGGTGGAGGGATTAATATCAGAGCAAATCTATTAGTGAAATCGATTGCTAAAAAAATAATTCACTTTTTTAAATTGGCTGAGAAGCTAAGATTCGTATTGTGGGGGATTTATTTTAGGGAAATTTTGAGAAAGGTAATTGCGAAAGGAAATTAAGGAATAGTAATTTCTAATATGAAAAATATTTTAGGGAAATGGGTAGAAGAGGGAAATAAGGGGATGGTACTATTATCTTAAGAAAAAAATATATAATATTTTGTTTGTTTTAAAAACTATTTTTGAAGTATTGTTTTTAATACTTACATATGTTTATTATGTTATAAAATATTTAGACCTACAAAATAAAGAATATTAGTAGTAATTATTGCTTAAATCGCATTTTTAGAAGAGATTGTTTATGAATTTTGCTTTTTTTCTTTAAAAGTTACCTATTNTAATGTAGGGTATACCCTTGTCGTTTTAAAGTTCTTTGAAAGGATATCTCTCAGTGCATTATTCATCTGGACTTGGTAGTTACTTAGCTTAGGACTTGCTAAGCCCGAATCGCATTCCGTATCCTGGAAAAACTCACCAGGACACATGATTTGTCCGGATCTCAGTGTCCTGTCCGCCTGTCCGCCCTGTCCGTCTGTCCGCTTGTCTTGCACCTCCTGTGACAGTTGTGCCAGGACATGTCGCCAGAACTTTGGATTTGTTTTCGCCCCAAAATGAAATCGAAAAAAAAAATGGGGAAAAAAAAATATCAACAATTTTAAGAAGGAATACTAGAGAATCGTTCGCATATCTGAGAGAAATTTCCTCATTCCCTGGTTCCAGAGTCCTTAGCCCTTGGTCCTTAGACCTCACTCCCTAGTCCTGAGTCCTGAGTCCTCTGTATGCAAAATGCAAAAGTTTAGCCAGTAAATCTTTGCAAGTGGCACATAAACTTTGCCAAAAGAAACTTTTTTTCGCAGCTAGATCTGGTGAGAAAAAAAAAATGATACACTGCCAAGAAACAGGGGTGGGGTGGGGTGGGTTCAGGGGATCAAAAAGGAAAAGCTGTGAGGAAAAATTCAAACAGTGCCAAGGAAAAGTTTCGCAGCAAAAGGCAAAAGAGCAGTGCCAAGAGTCGCTCATAGGCCATAAGAATTGTGATTTATGGCTAAGGAATGATCTGGCCAACAAGCAGGATAAAAAATGAACAAGAAAGGACCAAAAACAAGGACACTAAGAGGGGTCAGGTAATCCAACAGGACTAGGACTATCAGCTAATAGGTGAAAGTGAAAAAAAGAGGGAAATATTTGATGAGATTCCTTAAGGTTTTCTTTAAAGATATTTTCTTAAAATATTTCTCAAACATTTTTTAGGGTTTTAAATATACAAAAAAAAATCAATAAATAATTATCTAAATCTTCTCTTATTTATTTGTAATTTTCATTTAGAAACCCTAATCAAAAATAATGATGCAGAACTAATTGTAAGCAAAGCCAACCCTTTTTTTACGAAAAAATTACAGGCCTTTTCTGGTTGCACCTTAACCCCTTAAATCCCCCCACTTCTTAACCCATTCGATCAAGTGCTGGCAGCTGCATTTTTTTTTGGTGGCACCTTTTGTCGGTTGTCGGTGTCGTAATTAAGTCAGAGTTTTAAGTTTTAAAGTTGGAGTTGCGCCACCTACTAGATAATGCCCCTCATGCCCCAACCACCACTGCCACCACTGCCACCACTCCACTCCACTCGAATAGAGCCACCAAGGTCTGGCGGGTTGTCTGTCATTAAATCGCCCTGTCAGACACTCGACAAATGAATGAAATGAATGCCTAACGAGTGACAAGCTCCCCCCCACCAGTCGAAACCCAAAAGATTTCCCAAAAAAATAAAAATAAAATCAGAGAACTATGTAATAATAATAGTTTATAGTAGTTTACAGCTAGTATAGCTTGAAAAAACTATTTTAAAATCTTAAAAATACTAGAGACATAAAGATATACCTTTTCTTTAGTTAAAAAAAAATGCCAAAAAATCTCCAGAAACACTTCCAATCCCAAATCTCCATTTCCATCTCAAGTAGGTGACCCCGAATCTTTTTTTAAAAATATTATTAGTCTGTCATAGTTTTAAGCTTTAAAATAAATCAATTTCTTTACTTAAAAAGCGGCTGAAAAATGTCTGAAAACTATATTTCCTCATTACCTACCACTTCCAACCCCAAATCTCCATTTCAATCTCAAGTAGGTGACCCCGAGAGACCCCAGAGCAATTGCAACAGATCATCTTCGGCGTCATCATCATTAGGCCTTCGCACAATCAGTGGCGTGTCTCTTAAGGGGGGGCACGACTTATCACTTGACCATCACCAAGTTTTGGACTAATTGTCGGATCCGATTTCGACTATTTTTCAATGGGCTCCAGTCCCCTTCGCCCCAAAAGGGGGGAGGGTGGTGTTAATGTCAGATCCGATTAGGCCCGAAAGTCGAAATAATTGCTGAAGAGCTATCGTTGTAATCCGTTGAAGGGGGGGAACTAACTGATTTGGGGCTTCT
This sequence comes from Drosophila pandora, assembly GCA_021223865.1. Lineage (NCBI taxonomy): Eukaryota > Metazoa > Arthropoda > Insecta > Diptera > Drosophilidae > Drosophila > Drosophila pandora. Next base: position 439,777 of record JAJJHT010014385.1, on the reverse strand, counting down.
TGATTTGATTAATCTACCCAGTGCTGCCATGGCTGCTGTCACTGGGAAATGTGTTACGATTTAGCCAAGAGATGAATGGTTTCAACTAATCACCAATCGAGTGAAAAGAGGTTGTTGGGATGGCGAGTTTGGTAATATCTTTTATAGAGATTTTTTTAGAGATTAAAGGGGTATTGGTTTATGGATTTTTATTTAGAAATCTTAAGAGAATACTAAGCTAAGAGCTTCAAGATTATATTTCTTAAAAATGGCATACTTAAGAGGTCTCTAGTCTTCTATAATAATAATATCAGCCAGCGGGTTTAATATTATAAAGGTTTATAGTTATTAAGAGGTTTTTAATAAGAGTTCTACCACCTAAAATAGTATTCTCAAGTCTACTTTTATAAAAACTCTTAAAATTAAACTACTTAAGAGACTTTTCTTTAGAGACCTCTTTCTAAAGCTTCTAAACCACTTTCTTAAAGTCTTTTTATCTACTTTTCTAGTCAAATTTTTAATCTCAAACCATTATCCCTTCAATCCTTAAACCTTATCATATAGAAGCTCCTTGAAACCCCCCTCCTAGCCAATATATTTCCCCGATTTGTTTCCCACTTTGTCTTAGACTTTCTGAATCTGCAATGTTTGCCATATTTTGTTCTCCGGCCTGTCAGCTCTGTTGCAGCCTTAACCCTTGGCTCCTACTGCTTCTTGTATATATTATTATCCCTACAGTGCCTCCATCTACCATCTCTTATCCTGGTGAAAAGTGAAGGATAAATCGCTTTAGCGCTTTCGCATAATTTTCAATATCGCGCCAATAAAAAATCAGCCAAGAGCAAAGTCGGGGGTGGTGTTTCAAGGGAGGGGATTGACAGAAATTACATTGAAAATTGGAAAAAATAACCCTCCACCCACACGTACTATACAGATTGCCATTAGCACCTTGCTTACCTGTACTTGCCACACTCCACACACACACACACACTCCCAAAATCCCCACCCCCCCTTCAGGTGCAAGATTTATGCGCCATGTGTAGATGGTTCTTTATTCTTTTTTTATTCCATATTTTTTTTTTTTGTCGGAGAAGGGGTTTTAGGGCCTTGGCAATATGCTAAAAATGTGCTTTTGCATCGCAATTTTTTTTCCATGGGGCCCCCCCTTTTTTCCTCGTAGTCCTGCAGACTTGCCCCAAAATCTCCCCCCCTTCACTACATGATCATATTTTTCTCGCTTGCCATTTTCCTGTTGTTGCTAAAAAGCAATCAAAACTTTTTCATTTACAGACTCCAAGGGACAAGCAAGCCGGAATTCATTTACAATTTATTTTTAAAAAAAAATTTACTTTTTTTCTACCTTTTTTTTATCGGGAGAAGGGAATTTATGGAGGGCTTTTAAGGAAGGAGGGGCATCTATAAGTCCATTTGGACTTAAGTTGATTCAAGAATTAGGATTTAAAATCACTTTTGCAACTAATAGATTATTTCTTATCGATTTTTATCGATTTCAATAATATTTTACATAGCTTTTTAATAAAAATCGATTTATTATCGATTGTCTTTTAATAATTTGGAAGAAATGGGCTCTAACTCTCAATTAGAGTTTTTAAAATTAAGAAAAAGGTATATATTTTAGTCCTAGGTTTATGTTTTGGGAATTATACTATTTTTCCTACAATTTTCTATCGATTTATTATCGATAATAATAAAAACTGCTTCAAAACTATCAATTACTTTTGAGTCTTTTCATAAAACAGCCTCCAGCTTTTAATTAAAAGTTTTTAAAATAAAAAATACAAGAAAAAAATGTTTAAAATTAATAAATAATATTTTACTTACAATCTCCCATCGATTTATTATCGATTATAATAGAAACCACCATAAAACTGTTTCAAACTCAATTAATCATGGATTAGTGTTGAGTAAAATCCGACTCCGATTCCCAATCAAATTTGTTGATAACTTTGATTCATAGTTTTATGAAATAATTATCGATTTATTATCGATAAAAATATCAGCAAACCTGTCACAAAAACTCTATTAAATACCAAATCGATTTATGTTTTGTTTATTTTGTTAGAAAACAGACTCCAGTTCTCAATCAAAGTTGTTGAATGGAATATCCTGGCACTCCTGGGAAAAAAAACTTGGCAACTTGTCTGTCTATGATAGTTTCACCCCCTTTACTTTATCCACCACTTTACCCCCCTTTTTTTTTTTTTTTGGAAAATGTTTTGTTTTTGGAGTTTTTCCGATGCCACACTTTTTGCGATAGGATTTTGCGATTGGTAGGGATGGGAGGCTACAGGCTGGAGGCTACTGCAATTTATGCGTCCTGGCCGCCCTGGCCGACAGTTGTGCAACCGCACAGTTCACCACCCCTCCTCCCCGACACACACCCCTATCCTGCTGGACAGAAAAGTGGCCCAGAAAAGCGCGGACTGCCAAACCAACTTCAAACTGGCAATATAAACACATAAATCCTGGGCCACTGATACACACAGATTCCGTTAGAGGGCGCCACTGTAAAAGGGGCGTTTGGGCCAAACCTGGGGGCGTGCCACCAGTGTCTGTTCAACTTTTACAAAAAAAAAACACAAACTACAGTTAAACGGGGGAATCCCCAACTTTTATCACAAAAATTTTTCGGTACCACCTTCAAAAATATTATTGGGGCGTCTCTGGGCAGTGGGCGTGGCTTTTCTACCTTTTCACTCTATACCCCCTTTTTTTTGGCTCTAACTTTAGTTTATTTTTTTTGGCATTTTTTTCTGTTTGGAAATTGCCAAAAATAAAACAAAAAAGAAAAAAAAATAAAAGGGAACTTGTCGATGTTGGACAAAAGTTGAATTATTGCAAACATGGGAGTATCTAGCAGATACTTTTTTTCTTTCAGGGATTTCAGGGATTCAGGGATTCCCGGCACATGCATTATGAATTCTATATATATTCCGGAGAATGGCTGCGATGAGCAGACAACAAGCTGTTTGCACTTAAAAGGCTTAAGGTTCCCCCCATCAGACACACATAAAAAAGCACAGACTTTTCTCTATATTTTCTTTTCTTTTTTCTTCAGGGGATTTCCCCGTGCCCCGTGTGGCATCAACAGTGCAGTGATTGAGTGCAACTAAATCCAGTTTCTAATGCAAAATGATGTATTATCTGAGAGGATGCAGGAAACTAAAGGAATAAGTAGTCTGATTTAAGGAGATGAGCTTACAGGGAGAATAAAAAAGGGTTTAGGGCCGAATTTTAAAATTAAATAATATTTTTAATAAAAAAGCGTCTTAAAAGGTGTTATATTTATATTAAATATAGTACTCTTCATAATAATTAAGTTTTACATATTAAAATTAATATATATTTTATATTATTTAATTT
>JAJJHT010014385.1:424717-435756 GCA_021223865.1 Drosophila pandora | reverse complement strand
AAGAGCCCAACTCTGTCTGTTTTCTGTTGCCTGTTGTCTGTTGTCTGCTGGTGGCAGCACTAAATCAATGTTGGAATTGTATAGAGAGAGAGAGGGGAGAGGAAGAGAGTGAGAAGTGAGGGGGAAGTTGCCCCAAAGGGGCGCCTCTGGGCGGCCAAAAAGGCCGTCAATTTAGTTACCAAACCGATGCGAATTTCGAAATGCAAACTGGCCAAAAACCAAACGAAAATGTAATTGACGCGCCCTGCTTAGTTGAGGATTCCAGGGGCGTTTCAGCCCCCCCCCCCAAAAAAAGGGGGGACAGAGTGGGGTGATCGGCCCCATCATCACTTTAAATGTTGATTGTCGGTTTTGTGGCCTCGAGAGAGGAGTGCCGCGTTTTTCGGCGTTTTGCCGTCGCTGCCAGCGAAACAAATGTTGCAGCAAAAGCAGCAATGTTGCAATGTTGCAAGGTTGCATGCAGCCCAGAGAGGGTGATGAGAGGGTGCTGCTGTGCTGTGCTGAACTCGTTGGCCTGTCAATTGAAAAGGTCGTAAACGGGTCAAATCCAGACCCAAAACGTAGTGTCAGTGAATGTTTTATGGAGAAGGGGTTTATGGGTTTCAAGACTCGGTTTGTGGGGGTTTTCGAAATTAAATACTAAATAATAAATATAAAAAATTAAGAAGGGGATAGTTAATGAGTTAATAGTATAGCTTATAATTATAGTAAAAATTTTTTTCGGCCCGAAGTTTGCTTTCCTTTCTTGTTAAAGAATACATTATATCCGATTACCGGTTGTCTATATTTTACTTTTTATAATCCAAACGCTTAATTTAAAGTTTAATTTATTAATCATGTTCAATTTATGAACTGCAGGAGCCTTTTTAACTTTTCAACAAATTGCATAAAATTATGTAAATTTCCAAATTCCAGTCATCATTTTTCATTTTCCAAATTCCACTTCTGAAGGAGGTTGCTTGGGAGATCTTCAATCTCTTCTTCGGATAGATAAATGCAAGCCTGACGTTCTATCCCACATTGGCTTTCTATCGAATGAAAAAATAAAAAAAACAATTATTTTATGAAGATGATGAAGAATTCGAATACCTACTCAGAACCAAACCAGAATCCATTGCCATAATCCTTTGCCCAATTGTGATCCGGACTACCATCTAGATCACGGTCGAATGTCGAGAACCTTGTGCCCTGAGTGAGATTGAAGAAGGAAGTATCTCCTCTACAGCCGTCAATCTGTTTCAGGCTGTAACCGTCGCTCCTGTCGCCCACAACGAAGTTCTCACATGTTACATTATAACTTCTGTAATTATAATGGTCAATAAACATCTCATGCGGCTTCTGGCTCGTTAAAATATGTAATTTTTCAAGTCCAATGAACTGTTCCCCGAACATATCTCCAAATCCGTTTATATACTGATCATATGTTTGATTAAATTCCGTTGAATAATAAGTTTTAAGAAAAACCACCATCCATCCAGATCCATCATCCTTATCTGAGTAGCAACGCACTTGAAAAGGTTCCAATCCTGGGAAATGGATTTCTGGGTAGTCATCATATTCATCTTGTATTGATGGACACCGATCTGGAAGATCTGAAAAACATTTGTTATTTCACATTCCGAATAATTGAGTTTTAGAAACTTACCAACTTGAGTTGAGTTGGACTGAGTAGTATTCGTAGCTTCATTTTCTGCCAATTCTTCACTTTCCACAATATTCGCATTCTTTTCTGCAATATTGGGTTCAGTTCCACTTCCATTTTTCACAACTTCCCGCAACTTTGCTATCTCTTCGCTGAAAAGATCCTTCAGCTTGCCGAGCTCACAAGTCTGTTTAAGATCAGAGGTTTGGTCCTTCAACTGAGTGATTAGAGCAGCTTGTTGAGATATTTGTGCCCTAAGACTTCGGAGCTCCACATCTTTATTTGAACTCTGTCCCTCCAGCCTCGCATTCTGACGATTCGCTTTATCAAGCCTACTCTGAAGTTGTTCATTTTTCGAATTGGTTTCATTTAGGATTTTCTGCGATTTGTCTAATTCACGACTAGTCTGTTGGAACTTTTCCCGTACCTCTGCGAATTCAACTTCAACTTTATGATATTCACGCTGAGCTGCCGTATGGCTTTCTTGTAATTGACGATATTTAATATTCTCTTCGTTTAGCTTGTCATGAACTTCTTCATGTTTCTCCAGCAATTTTAAATACTTGTGGTTAAGTTCATCCAGTGAATCCTGTAGCTCTGCGTTCTTCCGATCCTTCGTCTGGCAAACCTCAAAGTATCTGAGAAGGGGCTTCACGATGGGGTAGAAGACCGACCCGCATTCATCCTCCATCTCACTGGTGACGTAGCACGCCTATGGAATTTGAATATTTGTTAATATTTTGGAACAACTTCACTCCAGACCGCTATTACTCCTTCGTCCGATGCCAGGGAGATGGAAATTAAGCACAGAAACACCGCCGGTAGAATCATTTTTTCTTTTTTCGATTAAAAAACACACTTTTGCCTTCAGGCCACTGGAAGAATTCGACTGATGGAGCCAAAGCCCGGGCTCTGTCTTTTTATAGCCCTCCCGAGAGACTCTAATCTGTTATCAGACCCGAAACTCATGCGAGAGCTGTCTGTGAAATCTGAACTGAATGGCATAGTTTTGAGATAAGAGGGCCAAAAATTGTCATCCGTATGGGATGTATATATAATATAATATATATATTACTCAGATCTGAGCTTGCTGACCTTGACCCTTCCATTGACACACTTTGGGAGAAAGCCAAACAATTATAGACAGAAGCGTAATTTCGGGTGTCAAAGGTTAAAATCAACTGATAGGCATTATTCGCAGAAATATTCAAAGCATTTATTAAACATGTGTACATATGTTCTAAGATCAAATCATTTAAATTGGGAAAAAGCGACAAAAAACAATACTTATACCCTCTCAGAGGGTATTATAATTTTGGTCAAAAGTGAGCAACGCAGTGAAGGAGACATCTCCGACCCTATAAAGTATATATATTCTTGATCAGGATCACCTCCTGAGTCGATATGAGAATGTCTGTCTGTCCGTCTGTCTGTTTTTACGCAAACTTGTCTCTCAGTTTTAAAGCTATCGAGTTGAGCCCTTTCCTGTTTTATTATAATATTGTAATATATTGTAGTTCTTGAGTTTTTATTTCCTTTTTATAGATCCTCTAGAACCCCTTCTTATAAAAGAGTACAATAGAGTGTCATATTTCCCTTTTTAATCAAATGACATCGAACTCTTCAGGACTCTTCAGGACAGGCAGAAAGAAAGTGCAAGGAACAGAACGAGGGAAGGCCTTATTAGGGGTGCCAGAATTGGTGAGGGGAAGCAAAAGGTGACAGGTGAGAGTTCAGGGGAAGGGTCACAGGCACAGGCCCAGGCCCAGGCCCAGGCAGAGGTAGAGGCTATATTGCTTTGTCATCCTGGGCTCCGCTCCCCTAATTGATGGTCCTCCACCTCCACCTCCTCCATCACCTCCGCAGCAGCAGCAACCCTCCAAAGATGAGAAAAAGCAACCCTCTGATAGGGAATGTGGAATATGAAAGGAAGCACCCCCTAAAAATCCAACACCTCTGTCCCCTCCCTACCTCACTCCCATTTTATTTGAGGGCTTATTTAATGCCTCACTGGCGATGATGCACTGCCCCAGAAAGGCAGCAGAAAAAAACAAAAAAGGCCAAAGGGTCGCAGCAGCAGCAGCAGGAGCCCCCTTTAAAAATGCACATAATTAAAATTTATGAGCGGGTCTTAAATAAAGACATAGACAGTATCCCCCCTCCCTCCAGATGCAGAACAATCAAATTAAATACCTGTCGGAGGGAACAAAAAAAAAAAGCGACCAAACGGAGCTCAAATGAAATGAAATTGTAATGGCAATTTGCTGGAAAAAAACAAAAAAAAAATAAAATGAAAATGAAAATGAGAAAATGGAAGGAAATTAAGGGGAGAAAAAGGACCCTAACAGAGAAAAAAGGACAAATGTTTTAAAAATAAAACTCCATCTAGTCTCCATGACCTTAAAGAAATTATAGAAGAATTATGCTAAAAATTGTATATTTTATTCCACTCACCCAATACCATTTGAATAAAATGTTTAAAAATAAATTTTTTTATCTCAGTACCCCCTCGACAACCAAAACATCCACAAATGTGTCCAGAACGTGGCCGGGCATCTCGGGGTAAAGGTCAAGTAATTACAAGTAAACAAAGTTAGAGGCCAGGCCGGGGCATGGCATGGCCTGGCATGAAATAAAGAAACAAAAACCAAAGAAAAACAATCTCCAAATAGTCGGGATGGAGGAGTCTATTAAATGGCGACAGCTGACAGCCGGAAAGGAAAGAAGAGACAGCGAAAAAGAGATGTTTATAAAAAATATATATAAAGGTCGAAGGTCAGATGATGTTTCTTTGAAGACTTGAAGCTCAAGGTCTTGTAGCAGAGACTAGAGATGACCAGGATCCTGCTGAGGCTCTTCTTTATAAAGTTTTTTATCTTGGCGACCGTGACTTGGCGACCGTGACTTGGCGACCGTGTCATGGCGACCGTGACTTGGCGACCGTGACTTAGCTAGTGATTGAACCAATGAGCTCTGCCTCTAGCAGAGACTAGAGATGATCAGGATTCTGTTGAAGCTTTGCTTTATAAAGTTTTCTATCTTGGCAACAGTAACATGGCGACCGTGACATGGCGACCGTGACATGGCGACCGTGACTTGGCGACCGTGACTTAGCTAGTGTTTGAACCAATGAGCCTGCCTCCTTTAGCTTGCCTCATACAACCAACAAAACTAGTAAACACCAACAAAACTAAACAAAGGTCATAGGTCAGCGCTTGTTAGCCTCTCTAAGTCGCTTTTGGCGGCTCTGCATCCAAAGTTCCTGCATCAGCTGATGACCATTTCGGAGTTGCAAACAAGCATCTACCAGATGATGAAGTTGCTCATGATCCTGGCGTCGTTGTCGGCGTTCTGCCTCTTGAAGCCGATTATCCTGGCGACTGTGATTCTCGGCTGCTCCGCCCTTCTGTCTCTCCATCTGTGCCTTAAACTCTGACAGTGGCACCGGTTCGAAGAGCAGCAATCTCACCTGACGATCAAAGTCTTTTTGCGCCTCTTCCTTGGACTTTTTGGGCGGCGGTGGCTTAACCGCGGCAGTGGGTGGTGGCGGCGGAATATCCTGTCCCAAAATTATATTTTTAAACCACTGAAATAGATCATAGATGGCCGAGTTCTTGGGCTCTGGTGCTACTGGCTCTGGCGTCCCTGGCTCCTTTGGCTTCTCCTTCTTTTTTTGAGCCGCTTCCACCCTTCTACCACGGCGCCGCTCCATGGACAGTCCTATATGCATATTATAGAGATCAATAAAGAAGTGAAGCATATAGGTACTGTCCATGGAGCTGCCCCTCATCAGTTTCGGTGCATCCAAATGGGGTTCAAGTCCCAAAGAGTCCAGCGCCTCCCGAAACTTTCGATAGTTGTGTTCCCACAAGGACATCGGATGGTTATGAAGATTCTCCACCTTGACCGATCCGGGATAGAGGCTATTTAGTAGCCGACAGTAGACCACTCCACTCCGCAACTCATCCATGGTCTGAACTTTTCCACGGATCAGGGCATTGACCCAATTGATGAGGATGGTGGGATCAGTGGGTAGACGACGCGATCGAATGGCATTGAGCACTGAGGGTGGTTGGGGATTATAGTTGAAGGCCTTGGAAGTTGTAGAATAAGTTTGGAACTCACCTACTTCAGGAGGATCTGATTCAGAAGAGTTCATGTTGGGTTTTGTGGCTTTCTCTATTGAAGTGGTTGTGGGGTGTGACTGTTTCAGGAAGTACTAACTAATGACAGGTAGATTTCAAGCACTAAGCCTACTTGTTGGTTGAAAACTTTAAAAAAGAGGCTACTTTCGTCACTAGTAGTTTACCAATAGAAAGGTTTCTTTTTTTAATAACTTCTAAGTAACATAACCTTCTATATTCTTCTGTTTTTCCATTATCTTAACTTTAATCTTTAAAAGTATGGCATTGCAAGTGCTTTCGTCACTAGTATTTTACCTTTAAAAAGGTTTCTTGTTTTAATAACTACTTAGAACCATTAAATTATACTTTTCTTATGCTATTAGCTATTCCCTTAACCAAAATGACTAAAAATGTGACATTAAAAGGGCTTTCGTCACTGGTATTTTACTTCTAATTCTAAGTTTCTCCAACTAATTTATTCTCTAACTTCTAAGTAACATAAACTTATACTTTTCTTCTGTTATTATCCTTGATCTTAAGTAAAATCTTAAAAAGTATGACATTTTAAGCGAATTCGTCACTGTAACTCTGTTTTAATAACTTCCAGGGTAGATAAATTTCGACTCCCTTGCCGGAAGCCATCTTCTTCTTATATATTTTTTTTTGGGCCATTGGCAAAAGTAAAATCCCAGCTCAATCGAAGTACTTCCCGCATTTTTTCCACCCACTGCCGCTGTCATAAATAACTTGGGCTTTAAGCATTATAAACCGCATCTGCATTGGGACAATTCCGTCTGAGACCTATGGACCATCTCCCCCCACCCCCCACCAACCATTTCAGCCATTTTCATTGCAGTTTTTAAGCCTGCACAAAAAAATCATTTAAATTTTCCATTTTCCGTTTTTTTTTCGTCGGTTTTGTTCGCTTTTGTTGCCGAATTGGTGGCGAATAGCAAGGATGGCCTGGCAGCCTCCTGGTTGCCTGGTTGGCTCGTCAAAAAATAAACTTCGAATAAATTTATGCATGCGAGTGAATTTGCAGTACGGAAATTTGTTGCAGTTGCAGTTGCAGTTGGCACTGCCGCAAGTTGAGCCATTTGAGAAAAAAAAGGCGAAAAAAAAAGACCATACAGTGTGGGTGTTGCAGGCAGCGAGTGGATGGCAGGCACGAAACGGCAAACAATGAAATGCATTGAAAATTGAAAATTGAAAATCAATGAACTGTTATAATAACTTGCCGCAGAGTCAGAAGCGAACATCCCACCGATTCACATCTATCTGTGGCTAACACACACACACCAGATACACCAGCTACCAGATACACAGATGCAGATACACAGATACTGTTGCAGATGCAGATGCAGATACAGATACAGATAGACTCTTGTATTCATTGGTTATGGTATGGGTGCTTTCAAGGCATTGAAATGCATCTTCTTGCCACCACAAAAAAGTACACAGAGAGAAATACTCAAGCCTTAAGTATGTGATATAAGAAGATAAATACATTTTAAAAACGTTAGTTTCTTGGCTCTAACTATTTTATAAAGTGCATTTATCAAGAAAAGTTTATAAAAATCATATTTAGGTTCAAAAAAGCATGCTTTTTTTAAACAAAATCATTTAAAATGTATGAAAACCTTCTTGAAACTAATAATATACAAGTATTCTGGCTCTTTTTATTTAAAAGACTATTAATTTCTTAAGAAACTTATCAAAAAGCATGCTTTTTCTATAAAATAGCACGAAACTTCGCCTAAAATCTCTTAAAAACGGATCAAATATAGTTAATTATGATAAATACTTAATAGTTACCTAACAACTTTTTTATTTTAGCTCTTTCCAATTAAAAAAAAAGTTTGAAATAGCATGCTTTTTTGATAAAAAAAAGCCCAAAAACTGACCAAAAATGTCTTAACAATTTATCAAATATAAAAATCTATGATAAAAATGTAATAGTTCTGGCTCTTTCTATTAAAAAAATCAAATTTCTAAGGAAAAAGTTGCAAAAAGCATGCTTTCTTGAGAAAAAGTTTCAAAAAGCATACTTTTTTCTATAAAAAAATGTACAAAAACTGTCAAAAAACTCTTGCTAAATTCCCCCCTTAGTATCAAAAACCTATAAAATATATGTAAACTATTGTTTTTCTCAGTGTATTATATCCTTCCCGCACCATTTCTGACATTCAGGTCTTGCGCTCGAGCAACTCGTGCGTGCGGTTCTCTCTCTTCATTAAACATATGTAACGCGCTGGGTTAACAATTGGAAAATATGGCAAAGGATGAGCCTCCGGCCGAACATGGCCGCCGAATGATGGAAGGAAATGGTGTATGGATCCTGGCTCCATCCTGGCACATCCTCCGACGTCAACTTTCGAGTCGGATGCAGCGATTAAAAATTAAATGCCTTCATATTAACAAACAAGCCGTCTCTGACTGACTTTATTCTTTATTTTTTTTTCGGTTTCTTCATTCGAAAAATGTAAGAAAAAAAAATGTAAAAATGAGAACCAGCAGGACAATGGAGTTCAGGAGTAAAAAAAAAAAATAAAAATAAATGTAAAAATGGTAAAATGGAGATGGAGATGGAGTGGAAAATGGAGCTGGGAAATCCTTTGGTGAATGTAAAATGCATGAATCGGTGGGCGCCACGTGTGAAATTTATGCACATATGTTGACAGCATTTAAGTGGGAAAGGACTCAGAGCCAGGACACACTCGAACAGGACACAGCTTGAGTGCTTCTATTCTCTGTGGTTTACAGACTTTTCCTTTAAAAGATTTTCCCCCAAAGTCACTATAGAATATTTTCAATCATTATTGAAGAAAAAAAAAGAATGTTGCCCAAGGCTGTAGAAGTACTATTATTAAATACTTATCACTTAATATATAATTATTTTACTTTGTTTTTTTAATTAACCCTGACCTGAAGAGGCCATCAAGTGATGACTGGATATTCTGCTGATGCTACTGCTACTGCTTTTGGTTTCTCATTAGTCAATAGGCCGGAGTACAAACAAACAGCCACAAAAGCCAAATAATAATGAATAATTAAGCGGACTGGGGGACAAGGGGACTGGCGGACTGGCGGACTGTCGGACAACGATGACCATTTGGGTCAATAGAAAATGTAGCCAACAATTGTGAATCGTGTCCATCAATTGCTATTTGTCTGGGCCTGCTTCTATTTTCCCCTCTTTCAGGCCAAATGTTGTCATCATCGTTTTCACTTAACAAGCATTTCATTAGCCTAATTCCGATGGCTCTGCGATTTCTCCTTCCTCGTCCTTTTCTTGATTGTTTGAACAAAGTCCCAAGGAGTCTTCAGTCTCCTCTCCATCCACTCTGATTGATGTTTGCCTTTAATGGCAAAGGAGGAGTTGGATGTACTACCCGGCGTATGGGTAATATTAGTTCGCTTTTCTTCCGCCCTCGAAGCCCTAAAATGAGATTAATGCCATTTCCCAGTAATTTATGCGTTGATTGAAAAAGAAACCAGAAGGCACAAGACGACAAAACGAACACACAAAAAAAAAATCAAATTCCTGGAAGAGAAAAAAAGTCCTGGCAACAAACTTAATGTACGAGTGTGACATGTGGCGTATGCGTGATATTGGATTTGTAGCTATTGGGTGTTTATTGGATTAAATTATGTATGTCTAGGATGCTTTGGGTCTTGTATTTCATACAAAGTAGCTTTTTAATTATTACTTGAAATAAGAAGTTAAGAATTTTACTTTTTATTTAAAAGCATATGGGGCGTATGAGTGATATTTCTTTCAAAACTTAAAACTAAAACTTTAAACTAAAGTTTTATGAAGAAAAGGAATATAATTCATAGCTTAAAGTTCAATAAATTGAATTTAAACTCATTTATCTTATCCTCTCTTAATCCACATGGCGTATGAGCAATATTTAAGCACGTCTTTTTATTAGCTGGCTGTTAATTAAGCTGATGAGCCAACTGAAAACAGTTGTTGGCCAATCAAAGTGGTAACTCTTGGGAAGTGGAGTGAACTCTTGGGAAATCCAACTCCTCCCCCCCACCCATCTGAGCTCTATTAGCGATACCAATTGGCTCACATAAATGCTCTGCTAAGTGCTTGAAAGCGATACTCTACTAGTTGGTTGCTTTATTGGTTATGAAAAGGACTTTAATTGGAGAGATGTATTGATTTTAAGGGAATATCTCTTAGATTTTATAATAAATAGTAGTTTTTAGGGCAAAGTAAGAGCATTAGGAGAGTCTATTGTCTAATCATTTGTATTCCCCGGCTGCCAATTGAGAGCTCTTTGAATCAATCACGTAGGATTGCCTAGGAAAGTACCCCCGGGGGGTCTCTAACACTCCCTATAGTCCCCTATTGCCACCCAACCTCCCACTCTTTTTGGAGAAGAAGAAATGGCACCTGGTTTGGAAAATCCCCAGGTGGAAATCTGCCTTGGGGGGATTCTTTGCATTCTGCTTTGCATTTCCTGTGGCAATGTCTGTGGTCAGGCTGTAGCGACTCCCCCTCTTTTGTTCTGTTTGTGTCCTGCATACAAATGTATGTCCTTGCAGGACATCCACCACCCACCACCCACCACTCCTCCTCTCTCCCTCTTTGTGTGTTTTATTTTTCCGGCTTTTGCAGCTGGCGACATTTCCTTGTTCGCGCAAATAAAATGCAAACAATGCTTGTTTCATTTGCGTAATAAAATATTTATACAGGTATTTAGTTGGCCGCAAAGCACCGGTGAAAAATTAAGTAGAAACCGCCAAAAAAAAAAAAAAAAATTGGAGAACAAATTCCAGAGAAAATGTCGGAAAATAAAGAAAAGTGTGAGTTACAAAGAAGAATTTCAAACTAAGACTCTTTGAATGAAACGAAAAATGGAAACAAATCATGTCTAGACGTAATTTTTTATACAAAAATTAAAGCAAACTAAAGTGAAGGAAGTGGAAAGTTTATTTGTATCCTTTGGATATCCTTTTGGCTGCCACAGCTGCCACACTGCATTTGATTGTCGGCGGCCGACCGCAAATATTTGCGGCCACAGGACCTCGCCAAAAAGGATACATTCCAAGCAGATGCCAATCATTCAACCCCACAACCGGGCTAAGTATTAAATTTATTCAAGTTTTAATATAAATTACTAGCTTATCTAAATAATATATATATTATTATTATTGCAATTTATTTTATTGACTCTCGTGGCATTCCAGTTTTTGATTGAAATCTGTTCTATTGTTTTCCCATTTTTCTTTTTTTTTTTTTCACCCATCTCCCTAAT